>WWET01006874.1:49737-60602 GCA_011038615.1 Limnodynastes dumerilii | reverse complement strand
TGACTCACGTAAAATTGGCACGCCCACACGTACGGATTTACGCGACAAATACGTGAATGACCCATACGCTCAGAGTTACGCTACGTTACGGAGCGTATTTTCTATTGTGCACATGCGCAGTACTTATCAAAACGAGATTTTACGTGTCCGCCTTGCGTAAATTTGCTCACAAGCGTTGTTCTGGATCTGCCCCCTAGTCTGTTGTTCTAATGATTCTTAAAATTGTAAAGCGCTACGTAACCTGAAACCTGTTAATAAAATACATATCAACAGAGACCATTAGTAATACTTGTGGCAAACTAACCGCGGCCATTCAATATATAATAACTAAACACATTATCAATTAGTTAAACGGGGTATGTAATACGTGTCTATGTAATATATTGTATTCTGAAAGTTATACAAGGACACACAATGCATGATGTATGTATATAACAGACATTTCTAATTACACTCTAACCCTATGTAAAACAGAGAACTTTTATATCACCCCTGTATACAGCTTATTACTAACACTTTCTTGGATAGACTGTAAGCATGGAGAAGAAGATGAGTCACATGACAGAAGCAATATTAAATTTAACACTGGATATTATCTACCTGCTAACTGGAGAGGTGAGGAGGATTCTGGGAGTGTCACATGACATCACTCTTATCTCTAGTAATAATACAGGGGAGTGACTGGAGAGGTGAGGAGGATTCTGGGAGTGTCACAGTGACATATTTTATCACTATTAATAAATATAATTAAGATTGTAGAGGTGAGATGTTATGTCATGGTAATCTCTTTCTCAAATTTTTAAAACAGATTTCATAGTTGTTTAACTTTTATTACAATACATAAACTAATAAATGATCAGTGTAGAGAGGTGACTGGAATTCTAAGTATGCCACCAGATCACTAGTAATAACCTGTTCACAATTACAGGACCCCAGGCAGTAAAGACTATCCCAGTATACATTTTGCTGTTTATCATTGTCTTTGAATATTCAGGACTACACTGTAGTCAAGAAGACACCTGGTGAGACTGAGATATCCAGCATCCATCCCCATGTGTCAGGAGAATGGAGCAGAGCCAAGATTCCCATTACGGTTTTTCCACCTCTTTCTCCAATACATAAGAAAAACAATGACCAGAAGATCCTGGAACTTGCCAACAAGATCATTCAACTGCTGACTGGAGAGGTGACTGCTGGGAATGGGACAGT
This sequence comes from Limnodynastes dumerilii, assembly GCA_011038615.1. NCBI lineage: Eukaryota > Metazoa > Chordata > Amphibia > Anura > Limnodynastidae > Limnodynastes > Limnodynastes dumerilii. Next base: position 59,393 of record WWET01006874.1, on the reverse strand, counting down.
ATATGATGACACCAGGGGATGTGTGTGACTGGAGAGGTTACTGCTGGGAATGGGACAGTATACAGTGACACCAGGGGATGTGTGTGAATGGAGAGGTGACTGCTGGGAATGGGACATTATACAGTGACACGGGATGTGTGTGACTGGAGAGGTGACTGCTGGGAATGGGACATTATACAGTGACACAGGGGATGTGTCTGGCTGATGACTATCATTGTGTGTGTCCGGTTTCTGTAAGGTGCCAGGATGTCGCTGTCTATTTCTCTATACAGGAATGTGAGTTTGTAGAAGGACATAAGGACATGATGATGGAGAATCACCAGCCTGATCTATCACAAGGTAAGAGGACTCATTCATTTTATTGTAGAGCAGTGGAGAGGGCTCCCTGGATAGAAGATATGTCACCTCTCCTATAAACAATGTACTCAGTCCTTATTTGTCTTCTACAGGTGAACTTTATCTTGGAAATTCTGCAGAAATGTGTCCATATCCTCTCTTTTCACAGGATGGTCCAGAATCTCCTGATATGTCACAGGATTACGAGGTAGATAACAATGGGAGAAATCCTAAATGACAACTTTCACTTATTTTCCTGAGTGCATGAATAGGATCCTGTGCTACTGGGCCGCCGCACATAACACAATCAGCAGCTTTCCACCTAGTCCAGAGTTGAATGCTTCTGAATGCTTCGACAGAGGGCCTTGGTTGCGATTGCCTTGGTATCACAATGTACAACATAAGCATCACTTTAGATTTGCTGGAGTTTTAATTCACGGGGGGCCGTATGCAGAGCTTGCGCCCGGAATTTTCCAGATTTGTGCTACCGCGCATGCGCAGTCATTTTGTAACGTCATCTACGTTTCTTGTTGCAACGTAGATCGTATATGTGGTCTTATACGCCCGGAGCTCTGCATACGGCCCAAGATCCGGTTCCTTGTTTCTATACACTGCACAATAGGGATCATGGGTTATAGAGCTCGTCCAATCAGCCATTGTTTCTGTGATTTGTGGTCTCTCTAGGCTGAGGACATTGTTATCAAAGTTGAAACTATAGAGACAGATGACGATACTTCTGTTATTGGGGACCATTTGTGTAAAGAGGAGGAAATCCTATCAGATATCACAGGTGAGTAAAAATACAAAAATATCAGTTTTCCATTAATATTACTTACTTTAAATGAAAGCGGGAATAGAATTTATCAGTATTAGACTCTGGCTCTTCTCCTCAGATCATCGTGACCTAGATCTGAGCAGTCTCTAACCGTTCATTGTTTGTTGCTTCTCATATATTTGTGCACCGTGGAGACTGATCTTTATTCTTGGATGCCTGGTTTGCCTGTTTAAACACTCTTTTACAAGTAAATTCATGTGGAAGATTGATAAACCTAAAATGTGGAGTTCTGTAGCGATCCAAGCAACAGTAAGAACGTTCACGGTATTCATGAAATCCACAGGTCTACCGTGGTTGGACAGAGAACTAGGAATCAGAGACTTAGCTAAGAAAGACAATTAGGACAGCGCCTAGTCCAATGGGCTTCAAAAATCGAAATCCTCTGCTTCCAAACCACAAATATTTTATTGATTATAAATAATTGCTTATTCAGGTCACTAATACATTCTGCACATTGTCTTCTACAAGCAAAGTGCACGTTCCCAAAGATTTCAGTATAATAACACCAAAGGGAAAGAAATTTAAAGCATCCAAAAGAACGTTCAGTTAGATGTGTTTCCACTGGTTGTTATGTGGTGAATAGGTCGTAGGCACTGGCAAATATGTAGGATATTGTGAAGCTCTGTTGAAATAGTTCCTTACTCAAAGAAGAGAGAGGGAGGAAAGGCTCAGTGAATGAATGGATAGACAACCTTCGCATTCGGAGAAATTTTTTTCGAAATTCGCATTTTCGAAAATCGCATTTTCTAAGCGGGGACCCACACCCGGGTTATAGTTAAGACAATAATGGTATTAGAATGGAAAAAGTCATGCATAGATATTGATAGCACTTTGGTGGATAACACTCCCATTATCGCAGTCACATCCACTCTAGATAAGAGAATAGAAGATGATAACAAAAGTTAGCTTGTGCAAATGGAGTACATTTACCAGCATCACAGAGTAAATGACATTGTAATCACAGCATTGCTTTTGTCCTGGCATAGGTGAAATTCACAATCCTCTGTTCCTCCCTCTAGCCTCCTGCTATATTTAGTGTGGGCTCTTTGGTATGTCATTTGGCTGCAAAATATCCTCCGTTTACCCAGCTGATAGAACCCTTATGAGCTTCACAGAACCCTCCACAGAAGCACATTATGACACATATTCTTATTTACAATATTACAATTGTGTTCAAGGAATCTTATCTTCAGCATCAATGTAGTGCGGCCCACATACTGTAGGCAACTACTACAGGACAGCACATACATAATGTAAGTGCTGGTATAACTTATAAACTGCTTTGTAGGATAAATATTTTTAGTCACTGAGCAACAAAACTGTAGGTGTGTAAAAATTACAAGGGGGAAGGTAGACCATGGCTGTCCGGGCAGTGGGAATGGTTATAATGGATATGTGGCAGATTAGTGATTGCAGATCCCTATGTCTCTTTTGCCTGGGTATATAATTTATAGGGTGTTTTTGGATCTTACCCCAATTAGGAAGAGCATTGTAAGCCCCAAAGAGGAGCCAAGTAGTAGGAGAAGTTCAATATACCTGATATATAAATAAAACACATACAGCTAACACTGTAACGAGAAAGCTGAATGTGTGTGAGTTAGTCCTGGATTAATAAAGTTGAATGTCCTTAATGATAAACTCCAAATGTCTCAAAGGAGAGGTTCCACTGGTATTCAACCCACTGGTCCGAAGTGTGTGAGGAAGATAAGTGGATAGTGCTTATTCACTTATCTACCTGTCCTTCAGGACATTTATATTGTTCCTAGACTACTAATAGAACCAAACCTTCCTCTAGCTTCCAAGTCTCCAATTGTTCCTTGAAAATTTCCGTCTTTAAACAATATTATCTAACAATTGCTTTATTACTTTTACAATTTTAAAAAGCTGTAGAATATGCTGGAGCTATAGAAATTAATGTTAATAAAAAAATATTTTTGTAATAAAAATAAATATTCTGACAAAATCTATTTCCATGTTTTTTCAGTTGATGTTCCCAATGGCTGGATATCTGCAAAGGTACAACCCATTGTAATTACGAGCTGTGACAAAGCTGATAAAGACAACTCTCTAACACAGAGAACCGGTCGTAAATGTCAAATATTTCCATGTTCAGAATGCGGTAAATGTTTTACCCAAAATGCAAATCTTATTAGACATAAGAGAATTCACACTGGTGAGAAGCCATTTCCATGTACTGAGTGTGGTAAACGTTTTACACAGGAATCAGACGTTATTAAACATCAAGTAATCCATCGAGGTGAGAGACCTTTTCCATGTGATGAGTGTGGCAAATGTTTCACACAGAAGTCTAATCTGGTTGAACATTTTAGGACTCACAGAGGTGAGAAACCATTTCCATGTAATGAGTGTGGGAAATGGTTTACACAGAAATCACATCTAATTAGACATCGGGTAACTCACACTGGTGAGAAGCCATTTCCATGCCTTGTGTGTGGCAAAAGTTTTTCATATAAATCTGTTCTTGTCCAACATCAGAGAATTCATAGTGGAGAGAAACCATTTTCTTGTTCAGATTGTGGAAAATGTTTTACACAAAAATCAAATCTTATTAAGCATCACATATTTCATACAGGTGAAAAGTCTTTTCCATGCACAGAATGTGGGAAGTGTTTTACACAAAAATCTAATCTAGTTAAACATCAAATATGTCATACAGGTGAGAAAGCATTTTCATGTTCTGAATGTGGGAAACGTTTTACACAAAAATCAAATCTCGTTAAACATCAAATATGTCACAAAGGTCAAAAGCCATTTTCATGTTCTGAATGTGGAAAAAGCTTTACTCAGAAATCTCATCTGTGTGAACATCAGAGAACTCACAGAGATGGAAGATAATTTACACTTTGTAAGAATGGAATTACTGCAGATAAAATGATAAACTTTACAACTGTCCTGATTCAAGCAGGTGACTGTCTTACCTTCCAATAAGTGGACTAGACCGAAGGCAGGGTTTTTGTTTTTTCTATGTTTATCTTGCCCACACAATTCACAAAAACATTGGACCGTGTTCACAATTAAGAGGGAGTTAGGCGTGGCCGGATCCACTCCCCGTCCTGCCCTACAACCTGCCCACGTTTTTAGGAGCCTAATAGTGAGTCTACATACGTAGTCAGTACGCACGTTGAGTAGTCTATATAAATACACATGCGCAGTGGCTCTGTACGTAAAATCCGCACCTAAGAAGCAACAGCTTGTCTGTGAATCCGGTCCATTGTGACCATTACATTATCTAACGTATGTTGTTATTCAAGGATACAGATTTGAGTCTACAGAGATCCTATCAAATCTCGTTAAACATCAAATATGTCACAAAGGTCAAAAGCCATTTTCATGTTCTGAATGTGGAAAAAGCTTTACTCAGAAATCTCATCTGTGTGAACATCAGAGAACTCACAGAGATGGAAGATAATTTACACTTTGTAAGAATGGAATTACTGCAGATAAAATGTCATGCTTGCCAACTGTCCTGATTCAAGCAGGTGACTGTCCCACCTTCCAATAAGTGGACTAGACCGAAGGCAGGGTTTTTGTTTTTTCTATGTTTATCTTGTCCACAGAATTCACAAAAACATTGGACCGTGTTCACAATTAAGAGGGAGTTAGGCGTGGCCGGATCCACACCCCGTCCTGCCCTACAATCTGCCAACGTTTTTAGGAGCATAATAGCACATAGTGAGTCTACATACGTATTCAGTACACACATTGAGTAGTCTATATGAATACACATGCGCAGTGGCTCTGTACTTAAAATCCGCACCTAAGAAGCAACAGCTTGTCTGTGAATCCGGTCTATTGTGACCATTACATTACCTAACGTATGTTGTTATTAAAGGATACAGATTTGAGTCTACAGAGATCCTGTAGGAGCCCCATATAACCGATATATATCATTAAAAAATATAAAATCCAATGAATGAGTCTTTATATTTATGGAAACAGAAATCAACAAATCTACAAACCACAAGTGAAATAAAGAAATACAAATATCTGTTCACAATCTCCAAAAGGCTTGGACAGTGCGAAGAGTTTCATTAGGGAGCGGTGGATCCATTTGTTAAAACTCAACAATCATTTGTAATATTAATATGTGAAAGAATATAATCACCTCCTGTGTATACAGTGTGATATAATATCCATCTGAGTGTATGTGTGTGTATGTATATATATATATACAATATGAATGTGTGAATAAATGGAATATAATCACCTCCTGTGTATACAGTGTGATATAATCTCCTTCTGAGTGTATGTGTGTGTATGTATATATATATATAATATGAATGTGTGAATAAATGGAATATAATCACCTTCTGTGAGATGTGAATGTGATGTGAATGAGTGTGATGTGAATGAAAGAGAATTAAAGCAATATAATCTCCGGAGTGTATATATATATATTATAATCACCTCCTGTGTATATAATGTGGGTAAGAGAATAGATCGGAGCCAGACTTACTGTAAGATAGAGATTTCTGATCACTACAATATCCAACCTAGCAAATGATTCTCTCTTCCTCAATAAATCACTTGTTTTATTGTCTGTCTTCTTAGAATGACCATAAAGTGCCTGTTTTGTCTGTTTCATGTACCGATAAAATTGTTAAAATCAGTAAAATAAAGAATTTGTTTAAAAAAAAAAACACCTCCTTTTGGTAGGCGGAGCAACTCAAAACTAGCACAGGATTCTGGATCCAGAGCTGTCCTAGTAAGTATCCTGAGGGGGACTTACTTCAAGAAAGAGCCACTTACTCTAAACACAACAGCGAAATAAGAAAAAGAGCACAGAAACAAGACATGAAAAAAAACATGAAATGAAAAAATTAAGTGCAAATTATTATAAAGATTGTTATAATTTATTTGTAAATTATATTTAAGATAAACTCAGTCAAAAACTGTAAAACAGTCTCAATAGGTTAGCTCCATGGTTATTCAAAGGTGGATGATAAAATGCTCCTGAAAATGTCTTTTCAGTTTCTAATAATAAGGATCATAATAGTGTCAATATACTAAGAGAAATTCTGTAAAAGTATTTATCCACACATAAAATGTCACTGTTTTAGTCCTTTTAAAAGTCTTTCAGAAGCGTTTGTAAAGAAATTCCACTGCACTTCTCACTCAGACACCATTGTTTTGGTTATTTCAACCTGAGAGGTGGAGCGCTCATAGAGAATGGTGCAAATAGAGCAGCTAATTGTAACCAGTAACCCAGGTTGTGGAATCAAAGGCAGCACTGGATGGAACAGCTCACTTCTTTATGCACAACAGTGATGATATCAACTTGACGTAGGCTGGAGTGTATGAAGAAACGCGTCGGTATTGCATTACTTTGGTAATCTCTTGCCAGTTTAGCATATATTTGTAGAATAAGCAATCCTTTATCTCTTTTCATAGCTTGTTTTCTTTATTCTTTGACATAGCAAAATCTGCAGGTATACATGAGAGGATAGCTTTTATTTCCTCACTTTGCTGAAGGGATGAAACAATGTTTCCACATCCAATCAACACAATTGCAGAAAAAAATCTACCTTACATTTTTTCCTATAAACATTTTTTTTTATTTAAGGTTCAACAGTTATACAAAAACACAGTGCAATGCGAAGTGACATCTGCATGACATTTCTTTTGCCAAAATACAAAAGATAACATGAGTAACCCAAAACCTGTCTGGAAGGAAGCCTCTAAAGCTGCCCTTTTCTAATAAAAAATGTGCTATTAACAGTTCTTTAATTTGCATTTGCACCTCAACTAATTAAACGAGAGAGTTGGGTAAGGTCTCATTTTAAACTTCTTTTTATGGACTTTCATATGATGTATAACTCAGCAGTATGTGTCAAAATGTAACATTTTTAAAATCAAATTATTGACTTTCTCAGAAATATTATCAACAAACTATACCATCCTATCTGTAACATAAAATGCAATAACATCCATTACACATATTTGCAAATATATGATAAGCCACCAACCCCATCAAGGACTTTCTGTATATATTGGTCCTAACTCCCTAACAATGAGAATCCCAAAGTTGGGTCACATATCTGTTTTTAAACTGAGCGCTAAGTCTCCTGAGGAGGCACCCCTTAAAGCCTCCAAAATGCTGCTGTGGAACAAAACCCGCTCTCAGCTTCTGCTCCCAGACATGCCCCCAAACAGAACTATGTAAATGTTTAGGAAGTCACTACCTGGGCCCAAGAAATAAAAGAAATCAGAAAAATCATATTTTGTCAAATATCAGAGAATTCACAGAGGTAAGAAGTCATTTTCATGTTCTCACTGTGTAAAATGCTTTATATGAAAATCAGCTCTTGTTAGCCATCAAAAAGGTCACATAGTTGAGAAGCCGTTTTCCTACTTTGAAGTTGGGGAATAACATAGAAATCTGTTATGAAATATTTTAGGTTTAAGTGCATGGAATCACTAAACAGACCCCTTTCTAATCAAATAAAAATAGTGGAACTTTCTGTGCTTGGCCCCTTCTGCACATATTCATAGTGCAATCTTGGAAACGCAAATACTTCATAGCTTTATGTTTAATCTATAAATTACCTCTTAACTCTAATTCTGGTTTCACAATTTAACTTTGCCTCTTGCAGATCAACATGGTATTGCTCAGGTCTACACCCAAAAAAATGTGTAAGTGCAGCTCAGAATCAGCCCTTTTGTCTCCTGACAGACTCTTGATTTATCTCTTATTCTCTGAATAAAGATTTGATTTTGCATCTGATGTGTTTTTTAAAATAATGTTTTATGTTATTTTACGTTTATTTGAACATGGTATAATAGGCTAACTGACACAAAACACTAGAACAAATAGTAGCAGTATTTTTAGGACTGCAAATACAGTGATCTCACAACAATTATTACTTGATTAAAAAAACTGAAAGTTCTTTGCAACTAACAGAAGTGAGGACATCCAAGGACACAGAAAGTGACGGCAGATAAGAACCACACGGCCCATCCAGTCTACCCAGTTCTTATTATAAAAAAGAGTGCTTGGAGAATGTAAATAATATATATAGACAACAAAATAAAATGCAATAAAAAACATCAATAAAAATCCTATGTAAATATCTCAAATTAATGCACCATATTACTGAAGAATATAGAGATATACATGCAGTCACACACCCAATAAACCATACATATCAAGAAGAAAAGAACAGTTCTGTAGTAGATGGCAATATACTTTAGCTGACAGTTCGTAGGTGAAAGGGAGTGTAAAAAGCGATGATGGAAGTCTCTTTATATAAAGTTCTGTATAAGAAGACAAATAATTGTCTGATTGATGAGACTACTACTCCAATTGGTTGTAGGGAGAGAGCAGTACAATGGGAGAGCGAGGTAGTAGCAGATGATAAATAAGCAGAGGTAGATGGTATAATTACCAGAGAGCGAGAGCGCTGGCTGTCGGTGATGATGTCTGTGAAACACAGAAGTGCCAGGATAGACGCCGAAGCACCAAGGAAAGCTATTACCTCACTGCAGTGGTTTAGTAGAATGAGCCGCGATGTCCACACAACAGGTTTCAGGATGTCAGCTCTTTTGATGTTATGAGACGCAATATTGGCACAGCTTTTATTTTTTATATCTTATTTTCTTATTTTTATTTTTATTTAATTTATCCTAAGGAATATAGTTGTGATTTAATTTTTTTGTGTCCATAGTTAACACATAGACAAAGATAAATGAGTGAAAAAACAAACAAAAATAATAATAATAAACAAAAAACAAAAAGTGTTTAGTGGGGACCATCCACACAAAATCACACATATACAAGTCTGTACATGTGTCTTTATGGCCCCAAAAAGGTGATTGTGTATTCAATTTATCATTTTAAACATCGAGTGAGAGGACTTAAGCGTAAGATCGGCTGAAAAGCCAATCTGCGCATGCGCCGGGCAGATGTCACCCAGCGTAACAACGGAAATGCCCGATCGTGGATCGGGCGTCTGTAGCTACAGCGTAGTAACGGCGGAGGGGCCGTCCCTCGACGTTACTATGCACAGTTTAGTGTAGGGAGGCAGGCTAATGAGGCTGGGAGGGCGGCGTTTGCTTACCTACGCCACCGTCACAGCGTAGTTACCCTCACTTACGCCGGCTGAAGTTAGGGTAGCTTTCAGCTGGCGTAAACGAGGGTAAATACGATGGGGCAGGGGGAGTCCCACGATGTTACGCTGAGCGTTAGTACGCTCAGCACTACATCGTAGGTCTGGATCAGGCCCAAAGTATCAAGTTTAAAGATCCAGTATGATTCTCTTCTACAAAGTACAGAGAATTTATCACCTTCCCTTTTGGATTCTTTGATGGCCTCAATTCCTTTTACTGTGATACATTTAATATTTCCTCTATGGGACTCATTTATGTGTTTAGACAAAGAATGTGACTTGTTGTTTTTAATGATATTTCTCCTATGCTCGAGAAACGGGGGAATGAATGGCTGGGGTACACTCCTGTGTGTGTATAT
>WWET01006874.1:21869-33842 GCA_011038615.1 Limnodynastes dumerilii | reverse complement strand
TCAGCCCCCCCCCCCCCCTTCCACCTTATGGAGTTTAGGCAGAGGGAGGAGATGCGCCATCCTGTTGAACCTATATCCAGACATATGGAACTAACTTCCGTACTTCTGGTGATCCATGCAAAACATCTGGCACACACATACGCACTTCCAGCTGAATTCTGAGAGCTGCTTGCGGAATTCAGCTGTTGAACAGCAATCAGGATCTGGTCCATTTCAACAGTATACAAAGCTTCAAGAGAGAGCCTCAAAAAAAAAAAGGGACCACAGTTTAGGTGCACACCGTTAGCGGTTTAGAATTAACATTTCATTAAGATTTAGTTCAAATATAATGCCAGCGAATATTGAAACAAAGTAAACAAGTTTATAAGATATGAAATAAACAGCTGCGACAACACCTAGCAATGGGAAAGAATAGATCACATCTATGAAACACAGTGTGGCACAGCAGTGGCTGGAAGGCAGGGTTGCAGTTTAATAATTTATACCACCCTATAGAATATTTTTAATTGATTTAAAAAGAAAGTATAGTAAGTTAGTGAAAGTTGGGAAAAGGCCAATCGATTAAATAAGAAAATTAAAAACCTTCTTGTGCACTCATGTATAAGAAATGATTGATCATTTGAGGACCAGAAATCTTCTTTTCTTCCTTCAAACATGCTCTCATCTCCCTCATCCTCAAAAAACTTTCCGGACACCAGGGACCATAAAGCTATTACTCTATATATGGGTTTCAGACCAATTTCCTCCATCTATTTTGTTGCTTGGCTGTCTTCTCGCCCTTTTGGCTAGTCTAGTATGGTATATGTTCTCATGTGGTCAGTAGATCATGGATAGCTAAAAACTGTGTATAGAGGTCGATCTGCAAAAATTTAACAATGTGAATCTTGTGCTCCCACAACTTCAAGACTTTTGGTACATTATCTAATTATTGTGATTGTGGTGCAGCTGGTTGCCCTCAGATATTCAATTAAGGTGTGCCTGATCTCTGCAGCTGATTGGAGGAGTGGACTTTCAATAGCCTGAGCCTGGAAAGCCTCATTGTTGGCTATAGCATCTAGTTTCCTGTGTTTGCCTGGTGTTCTGATTGCGTTCTCCTCGTGATCCTGCCTTGGATCGTGTCGTGCTTATTGTTTCTCTGTTATTCCTGGTGTTACCCTTAACCTCTCTGTCTCTGTTATCTGCCCCATTGTCTGTGTGTTTAGCGTGCGGTGTGAGTAGCTTGCTACTCATACTGGCAACTGAGGTCTCAGGCCGATTCAGCTTATTTCCCTCTGCTGAGTGGTTAGTGTGTTTACCATCTCACACTGTACCTGTCATTCTGAGTGATTCCATCTCTGTTTGTGTATGGGCCAATGTATTTACCATCTCACAATGAGCAGAGCCAGGGTCCTGGGCTCCCTCTGTTGTAGTGTACACTTGGAGCTTATCATCTCCCCTTGTGTTTCTACCCCATGAGTCTAACTCTGGTGATTACCATCTCCACTGTATTCCATCTGTCAGTGTGTATGTGAGCGCGAGTCAGGCCATCAGACTCTGCTCTCCTGTTAGCGGTGTGCTGCATTCCATCTCCAGTTTTACCTGCTCCTCCTGGTACCAGTTGTTCTTTAGTGTGTGTGTCATCTACCAGTTGGTCAGGTACCTCTCGGAGGCCCTTGTCTGTTATTTGTTCCACATCTGTGGCTACCTTTCACTGGTTCCTACTACTGATTATTTCTACCATCTATGTTCAGTGTGTGGGTTCCAGTCTGCTATCTGCGTTCAAGGGTTCCAGCCTGCATATTTGTGTACAGGTTTTCCTTGGAGGCTATCGCCAGGGGCCGCAACCTATCAGGTGCCAGCAGCCAAGCCTAACCCCATCAACAGGAGCTCTAGTGAATACCTGGCCCTGGTTTAGCCTCTGTGCCTAGTGAGAGCCCTTCCTGGATACTGTAACACAGAAGACAAAATCGGGGAGGCGGAGAATGGTGAAACTCTAGAGGGGATCTATCGTTTGATTGAAATTCTCTTCCCATAAGGTACAAGCAAGTGACACCCCTGCCACCTTTAAAGGTTGTGCAGTAGCCCAGGCCATTTGCTGGTGAGTCCTTAAGGCCATCGGTGGGCACAAGGCCCTGCTAGTAGATAGAAGGCATTAGGTCCTGGATAGGCCAGCGATTGGTGCGAGCGGTACTTGGGAGATAAGTGATCTCTTGCATGTGTAAGTTCTGGAGACTGAGTCATCCAGCAAGCTGACCAGACAATGAGGTGATTATTGATTAATGTGTTAGTAGCGTTGTGTACCCTATTCCTTCCATGGGTGCAAACTGAACCAGAAAGCGTGCAAAAGGTTTAGCTGTGTTCGCCAGTACATTGAAAAAAGAAGTTGTCTGTGGCTATGGCCTGTATTGACAACAACCTTTTCTGTGTCTTAACTTCCACATTCTTTCCTGCAGGTCATTTATAGGTTTTTGACAAAATTATTAACTGTCTGGTTAACCTTTTCAATTTAATAAGAAGCATCAGACCTGGAACCAGAAGAGGAACAGTGGGTCTTCTTCCATGGTTCATGATCTGTTATGAATCCAGGTACAGGGTGTGTCTGTTTTTATTTCTTTTTTATATATATTATTTATATAAATTTTTGTACTGTGTATGTCTGCATAGAAACATGAAAAAATAACTAAAGAAAATAATTGGAGACTTCCGGTGGTTAACACAGCTGGTATGGCCGCATTTTAGAAGTGCTCCAAAATGCACATCCATCACAGCTCTAAACACTAACCAAGGAGCTAAAGAGGTAAAACTTTGTGATATGGAGCAGGTGGCTTACCATCTTACCTGTTCAAAGGGACCGCAGAGCACACACTAGAGTGATTATCGCTCCCAGCATGTGGCTGCCGATAAACGGGACGATCTTCCCCTGGGGAAAAGTCCCGATATCGGCACCATACACTGAAAAAGGCTGGGGGTGATAATCTCTGCTGTAGAGCCTATTGGCTGGCTGCAGTCTCTCTCTCTGATCGATGAAAATTTCACGCGGACAGGCTGCAGCGCTGTGTCCTCTCTCCCTGTCTGGCTATACAGCACTGTATAGCCAGACAGAGGGAGAGAGGACACAGCGCTGTAGCCTGTCAGCGTATGGGGTTCTGCAGCGCTCTGCCATGGAAATCTTGAATGATTATCGAAAATGCCCACACACTGCATGATTTTTCTAACGAAAAAATCTTGAATGATTATCGAAAATGCCCACACACTGCATGATTTTTCTAACGAAAAACGATAATAATTCAAGAATCCCATGAGATGAGATAATCGGGGCCAAGCGTTTTCGGAACGTTTTACTGCTAGTTACAAAAAAATTTGGACCATACACTAGAGCAATATTTGGCCCAATACACGATAATCGTGCGTTTGGGCCGATAATCGCTCTAGTGTGTGGCCAGCTTTAGAACAAAGACATTGTGATATGGAGCATCAGTGTCATGTTTTACAAAATACAGTTACCTGAAGATAGGAAGTGTTGTATATGATGGTGCTCCTCCTAAAACAAATAAAACTGCTACTTGCACAAAAGGTCCACCAAGCCTTTAAATAAGAGCAATAAATAAGAAATGCTGAGTGCAAAAAAAAGGGAAAGTACTAAATGAGAAGTAAAATCCTAAATCTATTAAACGGGGGAACACTCATATAAAACAAGAAGAGATTTAAAAACAGGATGGTACAATCAATAAAAAACTCAAAGTATAAAGATGCTGGTCTATAGATAAAAAACGAGAAACCTAAAGTGTTACAAGAGAAACCTGGTGGGTATGTATAGCAGTTCCAAATAAATAGGACCAGGATCATTTAAATGGTCGAGTGAAACAGTCACAGTCCAGTTCCATACTGAAGGTTAGATACCTCAATCACTGATTATACACCTGTTCATCCACTTTCTAGTTAGTCTTTGTAAATAGTGTAGTTTAAGCTCCAAAAATCCTTATCAGCATATCTTCTATTCACTTCCCTCTCTGGGTAGGGATATTCTCCCTAAGGGAGATCACACCTCCATCCAGAGTATACGAGGAAGATAAGAAATAATATTCCAATCAGTAAAAAGCAGAATTATTCATACACATATTAAATAAAAAAATAAAATAACAATAAAATACCATAGACATCAACAAAACACAGTGATGTCTGATAAATGGGATCCAGGATCGCACTTCAAGATGTAAACAATATCTCTGGTGGTAGAAGTTAAAGTTGGTAATAGACTATGTGCCACAGGGATGAATAAGATGCTGGTCTCCGATCCGTTGTGCACACCCCCGCCAACGTGTTTAGAATATACAAATCTTTTTCAAGGCAAGGGGTGTGAATGAATCAGGGAGGCTTTATAAAGTCCTCCTTCTGCTGCCTCAAAGGTCAAAGTGTGTCCATAACAATGTACAGAAATTTAATCAGCTGACTTCTCTTGTTAACACTTTTTACAGACTACCACTTTCACATTTAACATTAACAGTAATTATGTACTTCTCAGACCGCAGTCAATATGTATATCGGTAAATAAAATCAATTGCCAAAACTATGTGAGACTTGTAGGCCTCCACAGTCCCTTTTAATTAGTTAACCGCCTCATTACCGGAGAGTAATTGCTTTATTATGTGATTGTTTTATTAAATTTCTGCTTGTTTTATGAGTTTTCCCCCATTTAATAGATTTTATATTTTACTTCTCATTTAGTACTTCCTTTTTTTTAAGCGCCCAGCATTTCTTATTTATTGTTACCTCACAGGAACAAACAAAACAAAATTTATGTAACAAGGTTGACAACCTCAAATACTGGCTCCGTAGAAACAATTTAAGATTTGTTGGAATTCTGGAATCCTTCAAAGGGTATGCTGTAATTAAATTTCTCATCAAAGACATCCTATCTAATCTGGGATTGGATGACTTGATTGAACAAGCGCACAGGCTGGGACCAGGCCAACAAAGAGATAGTCTACGCCCTCGTCCTGTTATAGCTAAGCTCTTAGATTTTATAGCCAAGGAATTAATACTTGCAGAATATCACAAAAAAATACCTCCATTTTTGGTGACAAGCTCTCGCATATTGATATTTCAGGATTTTTCTGTATTGGTATTTACAAAAGAAAATAATTTACAGAGTTGTGTCATGTACTGCATGCACAAAAAAAGGTTTGCTCTGCTCTATCCTGCAAAGTTTAGAGTTGTCCATAATAACCAATAACTTATCAGGAAGTTGCAAAATGATTTTTGAATTTGCAACCATCATCTTCTGCTAGACTTGAACAAACTCAAATCCCCCTAGCCAACTAATGTCATAATATCTTCTGCTTCTGATTTATGATTAGGGGAATTCTACTCACTTAAATAGTTTTAACTTCCCTAATTCTATCTTTGTATTCAACAAGTTTAACCAATGTTTGTTAGTGTGTTATCTTTATTTGTTTGTTTTTGCAGTTATCAGGGTTCACTTCCCCTCCATGAGAGATAGTGCACCCAGTTGTTTGGTTAAAAAAAAAATTACATTTGCGTTTTTTCGTATTGCATGTCTTTGTTAAGCATATCCTGTATGTACAAATATAATGTATTGAAAATGTGGGCTCTCATGTGCCAATATCTATATCTGTTCTTTTCTCCAAGTTGAAATCACCTCCATACAATTCACAGGCCATCCAATGGAAAATAACCCCTTTATTGAAGGTAGGATGATCATGCCCATGTATAATCACAGTACTGACACTACTTAAACTAAATTAGGGTTCAGGGTGGTCTCTTGGAACGTGGGAGGGCCAACTCGCCTATGAATCGTAAAAAGGTTATCATGCACTTGAAAAAATTCCATCTGGATATAGTTTTCTTGCAGGAAATCCATTGAGTCCAATAAGACGGGCCTTCTTTGAAATCGCCATTTGTGAATGTGTGTCTGCCCTTTATCACAAAAAGTCTAGGGGGTTGCAATATTGTTCAGTTCACAATTACAGTATTCCCTGGGGATGTGATTATTGACACGTAGGGAAGATACATAATACAGATACACAGGTGTGCCCATTGACCCTAGATTGCAATCTCAATTACTAGAAGAGGCCAATCTACCTAAGCTAATACCAGAGCAAACCAAGAGCCTAGAGGGTGACATTACACAAGCCTACAAACTTGCAATTATCAATAATCTCAAACTGTATAAATCACCAGGTCCAGGTGGCTTATTGGCAGGTTATTGCAAACTATTAGGTCCCCAGATTGCTCCCATCCTGACAGTCTCCTCAATCAGGAAGAGGGAGATCGATTATTTAATGCAGCAAGAACTATACTTTTGCCAAAACCTGAATGAGACCAACAATTACTTTCTTCTTATTGTCTAATTTTTCTACTAAATAAGGACATTAAAATGTTGGCTAAAATCATGACTGATCGCATGCAGACTATTTTTCCTTTCCTACTTATCTCTTACGAGCTAGTGATTGTAACTGGTCGTCAGTCGGTGAAAGGAATTCAAACTACAATATAATCGGTAATATAATCTCAAAACATATTTACTTTGAGCAATCTGCTTCTGAGTCTTGACAACAGCACGGCATTTGATACTGTTTTATGGTAACACCTTTTTAAAGTGTTCGAATTAACTGAATTTGGGGAAAAATATTGTGCTTGTCAAGAACTTTTATACCAGCCCATACAATTCTCTTGTTGTTAATGGTCTTTGCAGAGATTCTATAGTGATGCATAGAGTTGCACATTAAGGGTTCCCCATCTCCCTATTATTGTTAAAATTAGCCTCGGACCCCCTCTTAAATTTTTAGAATCCTGGCAACACTTCCAAGGTATCAAAATAGGTAATAAAATGGTAAAAGCCACAGCATTTGTTGTATGTATCCAATCTCAAGGAGTTGCTGGGTCATATATTGGATAAGTTGCAATCCTTTAAAGATATATTGGGATTTTGTGTTAATCTTAAAAAGTCTACTGCATTATATTTGAAACCACATATCACTTTTCCATATTGGGGGAGACACCTTCCAATCCATTGGGATAAGAACCTTCAGGCTCCACTATCTGATATAGGCACTGCATCTCTTGTTAAAGCTGTCTAGTAATCAAAAAATATATATAAATATATATAACATCGCTGAATTTTTTATATGAATTTAATAATAAACACTTGGTTCTGATGAACCAAAAATGTGTATAATCCTTTTATACATATACCTGTACATACATACACATTTGTTCAGTTTCATTAGAACCAAGCGTTTATTATTAAATTCATATCATAAATTCAGCACTGTTATATATATTAATATATTTTTTTTTTCTTTACTCTTTTCTCAAAGGAGAATAGCAAAATCTCCACTGCAGCTGCTTCCCCAATAGCGCCATAAGGGTTTTTTCTGTCTAGTAATCAAAGCTCATGACTTTTCATTTGGAAGGGAAAGAAAGCGCAATTCAGTCTCATAAATTTACAACAAACCAAACACAATGGAGGTCTCACATTTCCGGATCTGGTGAATATAGCTATGTAGCACACATTCAATATGTCAGGGATTGGTTTCTTAAATAAGGTACTTATGCCAACACCTCTTTAGAGAAAGGATTTCTCTCAGGGATGCGCTTAAGAGCATTCCTTCATCCGGATCCCCAGGAGATCACCCTGAACATCAAAGCGAACCCTATACTATGGTCCACTAAAAAAGCATGGTATATTATTCGACTTAAACACAGACTATGCACACAAAAAAACAGTACATCTACCCTTAATTCACAATAGAGATTTCCAGCAGGGCATAGCATTCTATCCGTTTAATTTAAGTGGGAGGGCGGTATCACATCTATAGGCCAATTATTGGATAGGGTTAGAAAATGTCCATTTGGATTTGCTGAAGGAATTAAATTATTTAAAACTTTGAGACCCTATACACTAGCATTTGTACAAGCCCAATATTATATTAAAGAATTAATAAAGGATTTTAAAGAGCAAGATTGGCATAATCAGTTGGATCGAATGCTGTTACAATTTAAAACCAAAACACTATAATTTACTAAAGGAAACTACATCCTCAGGTCTGGCCTATTGGAAAGAAGTGTTCCCCAGTAAACTACAGTTAAATTTCTTGCTGCCTTAGTTATATCATGTAAAACTATGTCCTGCTAGCACCTACATCGAACTATTCTATAACACTTTCAATTATTCCTATCTGTCCCCACTTTAATCAAATGGGTATTTCCCATTCCCATCAGTGTCTGCACTGTAATGCTGAGGAGAGAGATTTGTATCATTGTTTGTGGGACTGTCCCAGTAATAAAAGCGGAGGGTTAGGGTCAGGATGCAGGGAGAAGAATCTTAGGGTTAGGCTGCAGGGAAGGGAGTCATAAGGTCAGGCTTCGTGGAGGGGAGTCTTAGGGTTAGGCTGTGCGGCAGGAAAGGAAGGATTAGTTTTATGGTAATAAGAAGGAGGGTTAGGGTAATGGAAAGGAAGGGTTAGGGTAAAGATTAGGGTAAGGATTGGGGTTAAATTTATACTTATCATTTGAGGCAAAATAATCAATTTCCCAGCCAGTTTGGAACTGGTTGGAGGCAGCTTTGGAGAAGGAACATAAAACAGAATACTTTTTTGCCACCTTGGAGAGTTAAAACTCTATTCTCCCCTATTAAACAACAGTTATTTCACCTTACCTCCTGGTATCTCGTGAGGGCAATTGCCAATGACCCTCCAATAGCTATCTAAAGCATGACCTTTTAGGATATCTGGGGGTACTACTGTTTCCTTAAATAGGTGCATATTTATGTTGTGAACAGCATGTGCTAATATCTTTTTATTGAGACAAATTGTTACAATTCAATGCATAGATCTGTGTTATGCATCATTATTATTTATTGCTAAACAGTTTTGAACCAACACCAACAATTTTATCACATGTATTTACTTTCTATGTTATGCATGCAATGTGAATTCAAACTGGTAAGTCAGACTGTACATTGTTACATCTTGTGGAAGTGTAATATCCTGTCTCGCACCTAGGGTCAATCTTGAACTATTGTGTAGCTCGTGGACATCTTGACCTGCCCCTAGGGGCTGCTGTTGGACACTTAATTAATTATTTACCACCTTCTCAACCTGGACGTAGGACTTCCTTTCACTGAGTGTTTGCTGGTCATTAGTTGTAATCCTGAGTTACTAGTATGTGTGTGCTCTAATTTCTTGCCTGTTATCATCTGCCTTGTCAGTCTCTTGTTCATTCCAGTCCTGCTGCTTCGACCTTGCAACCTTCATCCAGCTGCCCTTATACTGTTTGTAAGTTACTCCTTGATTTTGGTATATATTTATGTTCATTTGTATGTTTGTTTTTGGGTTTTCTTGTGCTTTGTTTTTCACTGGTATCTAGACTCCTGTTTGTATTTGAGTGCATTTATATCATTGTATTTAGTTTACCCTTGTGCTCCAGATTCTAGTGATTTAGATTACTACCACTTTATACTCAGTGTGCCCTCTGATTTCTGTTTATTAGTGTTTACAGCCTGTAGGTTTTGTATTGTTCCTAGTTTTGGTCGTTGTCATTGTAGCTCCCAGTTCATATTCTCCTATTACTTGTATTCTTTTGTTTGCACTAATAAATAATTTGGTTTATTCACCATTACCTGGTTATTATTGCTTTGTTTCACCTGGGACTAACTTCCATGGATTGATCCCTGCTGGATGCCCTGCTGCACAGGCCTATTCCCACCATCAGGGGCTCTAGTGAAGACTAGGCCTCTACTAGGCCTCTATTAGATTCCACACCCTGGGAGCAGTCCCATAACATACATTTTGCAAAGTAATTTATTTATAAGGTTCATTATTGTTAAAGATTATAAGGGCACCATCTTGTTTGACTCTAAACTAGACTCTAATAAACAGCATTCTACTATTGACTCTGTGAGATTGGGGGAGGCATAGTCTTTTAGGTCTTTATCTCAGAAAGTATTTTGCACATTAAGATAACATTTTCACCTCTACAGAAGAACCACTTAGTCACAAGTGGTCCTTCTGAGGATACAGCTTTTGAACGGGTCTCAGCCAGCGCTGCCATTGGCTCCATACTGCAGTCTTTACATCATGGCTCATCTGGATATCAATTATCAAGCCACCCAGAGTTTTCTCATCAACAACTTATATTCCTGGTAGGGGATCCATCTCACTATCTCATCCACTATGTGAAGAAATAATGTTATAGTGCTAATGTGACTGCGTTATTTATTTAGTACTGTGAGCACTACGCTATCTATGTCATATATCCATATTACTGACTTGGGGCCTGATCCAGAGCAACGACCGCAAGCGAGCGTACGACGAGCGCATGCGAAAATTCGGGAAAAAATTCGCAACGCGCATGCCCAGTATGACAGCTTCCGGTCGCCTGGGCGTCATGAGCGAATAGCGGGCGTATTGTGAGCGTATTTTTCGCTCGCGGGGCGTTCGTTCTTTACGATGGTCGGCTGGGCGCCCGTTTTACTACAGGGAGGCGGGGATAGCCATTTAAATTGTACAGTATGGGCGTGCTAAGCCCGTACGCTCAGCGTATTTTGTGCGAATTTTCGTACGGCCGACGGTCGTACCCAGTGTAGGGTATAGGTGTCGTATGCAGGTACTTTACTATGGGAGTGTTAGGGGCGTGTATGGTTTTTCGCACGGTCGAACATACGCATTCGCCCCTCGTGCGAATTTTCGTAGCGCTGGATCAGGCCCCTGGACACTTGATACGGTCTTTGTGGCCAATCATTTACACTACTCCTGTTTTATGGTTATAACTGCTTTTATATTTTACCAGAGCTACAGAGCTACAATTTTACCATCTGTCTGCCTTTGTTGACTTGATACACTTGTTGCCAGCTGACCGTGTGGATTGTCACATACAACTCTGATCCACCTCTATAGTGTGTTTAATACCAACTGCTAATGCCGGCATTTGTCTCTCCTTACTGCCTCTAAACGGGATTTCGAATACCATCAAAAGTATATAAATGACTCTATTATCAACCCCTTATCCTTAGGAGTATGCCATCATCACAAAACTATGTCACTCTCATGCAATTTGATTGCCTTGTGACATAACTTTGGTAGTGACTGTCCAGTCACAGTTTTTATTGCAGCATTTGAGGTCTAAGTGTGCATTATTTGTTCTATTAAAATCTATATATTTACTCAGAGCGCTACCAATTTTTTCATTTTCTTATAGGTATGTTAGCTGTCTATAATCTTTTGCTACCTGTGGTAAGGTAACATTTAAGTTGCAGAAATAGCATTTGACTCCATTTGGTGTTACAAGTTTTACACTGATTACAAAGTCGGTGACAAAGTCGGTGCTATCTCACTTGTGTCAGGGTTCACATGCTGGTCAAAGGGCCCCCAGCACATGAATTTTGGTGTTCCAATTATTTGAAGGGAACCGAAAGACCACTGCACAGACTGCTACTTTTGAGCTATTCAGGGCATCAGCTCTAGGTCATAGCACACCATGACATACCCAGACTTACTGTCAGCCATGAAGAGGCCTGTGCCTCACAGTGAAGCAATGCTTGTGCTAAGGCCTCCAAAAAAGTTAAATCTTCAGGCAGATTAACCAGAAAGGGAGCTTACAGAAAATGGCAATGATCAGGCTAGTCTTGACCCAAGCTTTGATTCTGCCAGTTTGTCTCTTAAACTGCATTTATTTAGTCAAGAAGATCTCAGTGACATTGTCCAGGATTTGAACCTCTCTAATAGGCAAGCATAACTTTTGGACTCAAAACTCAAGGTCTGGAATGTCCTTCCAAATTACACTAAAGTATATGCTTTCAGACAGAGTCATAGTGCTTTTAAGGACTTTTTTGCCATGGAAGATGGATTATGCCACTATGTAAAGTCTAAAGTACACATGAAAGTTGTGCTAATTCACAATGACAAGAAGTTGAACTCCATACACCTGGCTCATGTGTCTGCTATAAAGGAACCACAAGAGAGCATGAAACTC
>WWET01006874.1:9918-21820 GCA_011038615.1 Limnodynastes dumerilii | reverse complement strand
ATGATAAACACAGATGGCCTCTGTGGTGACCAGGAAGCAATTTTGCTCTTGTTGGGACTTCAGCTCGGTTTCACAAATTACTGCTGTTTTCACTGTGAGTAGGACAGCAGAGACCATAAAAACCATTACAATCGGAATCAGTGGCTTAAGTGAACCTCACTAACGTCTGCAGTGATTAATTCTGGCTGTATCCTACTTGTTATTTCAAAGAAAGTCTATCTGCCGCTGCTCCATATAAACCTGGGTTTTACCAAGAACTTTAAAGCACTGAATAAGAGTGGGCTTGCCTATGCCTACTTAAGAAAGACATTTTGTCGGGTCAGCAAGAGGGGATCTTTGTAGATCCTCAAATAAGAAAACTGATGCTCGATGAGTGCTTTGATGGCCTGCTTAATCCTGCTAAAAAGCTGCATAGGAGGCATTTATGAGCCATTGTCAGAACTTCTTAGGTAACTATAAGGCAGAAAACTACAAAGAGATGTTAGATGATATCTTAAAGTCTTACAAAACCATGGGGTATAGCCTATCTCTAAAGATTCACTTCTTGGACTCACCCCTGGATTTCTTCCCAGCCAATCTTGGGGCAGTCAATGATAAGTATGGCGAAAGATTCCTTTATGTTGGCTGACTACTGCTGGTAGCCTATACATACAGGTGAAACTCAAAAACTTTGAATATCGTTGAAAAGTTCTTTTATTTCAGTAATTCAACTTAAAAGGTAAAACTAATATATTATATAGACTCATTACATGCAAAGTGAGATATTTCAAGCCTGTATTTGTATTCATTTTGTTGATTATGGCTTACAGCTTATGAAAACCCCAAAATCAAAATCCCACAAAATTAGAATAATGTGACAATATTGTAGGCTCAAAGTGTCACACTCTAATCAGCAAATTATTCCAAAACACCTGCAAAGGGTTCCTGAGCCTTTAAATGGTCTCTCAGTCTGGATCAGTAGAATTCACAATCATGGAGAAGACTGCTGACAGTTGTACAGAAAAGCATCATTGACACCCTCCACAAGGAGGGAAAACCTCAAAAGGAAATTGCAAAAGAAGTTAAATGTTCTCAAAGTGCTGTATCAAAGCACATTAATAGAAAGTTAAGTGGAAGGGCAAAGTGTGGAAGATAAAGGTGCACAAGCAGCAGGGATGACTGCAGCCTGGAGAGGATTGTCAGGAAAAGGCCATTCAAAAGTGTGGGGGAGCTGCACAAGGAGTGGACTGAAGCTGGAGTTAGTGCATCAAGAGCCACCACACCCAGACGGATCCGGTACATGGGCTTCAAATGTCGTATTCCTCTTGTTAAGCCGCTCCAGAACAACAAACAATGTCAGAAGCGTCTTACCTGGGCTAAAGAAAGAAAGAACTGGTTTGTTGCTCAGTGGTCCAAACTCATCTTTTCAGATGAGAGCAAATTTTGCATCTCATTTGAAAACTAAGGTCCCAGAGTCTGGTGGAAGAATGCTGATAGCATCCATGCTATGCTGCATTGAGCAATAATTTGTGCAAAAGGGGCCCAAATCAAGTACTGAGTACATATGCATGATTATACTTTTCAGAGGGCTGACATTTCTGTATTTAAAAACCTTTTTTTTTTTTATTTAATGTAATATCCTAATTTCGTGAAATTTTGCTTTTGGGGTTCTCATAAACTGTAAGCCATAATAATCAAAATTAATACAAATAAAGGCTTGAAATATCTCACTTTGCATGTTATAAATCTATATAATATATTAGTTTCACCTTTTAAGTTGGATCACTGAAATAAATGAACTTTTGAACGATATTCTAATTTTTCGAGTTTTACCTGTATATGATTTATGTTGGTCTTGCCTGTGATGCCTATCTTGTTAAAGATAATTTTGTACGCTTGGGTCTCATTCAGAATCCTTACATGATCGAGCCATTCAGCTTTTGCAGTGCACTAACATGAATTCTTGCAACAAAAAATAATAAAGATTTTGTTGACCAGTGTAATCATTTTCATAATCTTAGTTTGCTGTGAATTTCAGTTCTGAGAAGCATTATCCTCTTGGAACAGTTTTGGTGTAACTATGACATATACACACAGCTGCAAGTTTACAAATTATATATTCCTGATATTCTATGCCAAAGGAACTATTAATTTGAGACAGACATCTATTGAATGATTACTATTTTTATTTCGAGAAGAAATAAAGTGTTATTGAAAGAATATATTGCACTAATATATACCTAGATTCAAGCTTCCAATTTTTGTTTGATCTATCCCATGAGCAAAAGATTTGTATACATCCTTTAGTGCTAGGTAAACACTAACCAGAAATCTATGAATTTGCATTGTAATTCTCATTTTATATAGCATAAATAAAGTAGGACAAACAAGTACTGTGCAGGACCAAGTTAATTTGGTTTTGCCATTAACTACTTATCAGATGGATTCATAAATAACAAAATTAAACATGACCTAAAAAGTCATAAAAATTACAGACTGCTGATATGCAAAGGTAAATCTGAAATTTATGCATGATGTCATTTTAGATTATACTAATAATAATTAATTTTTAAAACATCCTAAAGTATATATAAATAAACTTAATATATCTGAGACTTATTGATGGATATTTGCAAAGTGTTAATGCTATGGGAATTTTGTATTAGTAAAAAAGATGGCTTAGAGCAGGAGAGGCTATTTGCATTATAAGGAACAGTTAAGAAAGATTTTAGGAACGTTCCTAAATATATGCACAGCCCATATTAGTAAGAACAATTCACAAATACTAAAGAAAAATGTTAACCACACCCCTAGCCTCTTAGTAGCTAAGAACATTCTTTTCTCCATATGAGAATATTTAGGAACAGCTTTGTTTCCCAAATGAGAATCGTGTGTGTATTTAGGATTTTTAATATCTTCATGAATCATGGCTAAGCAAAGAAAAACATTAATTAATTCAATTAAGAATCAGATAGATAGATTTTCTTAGGCTTTCTTTGTTTTATAATTCACAAAAGTAACCAAAATTTTGTAAAAAAATTGCAATATGCTAAAATGTAGAAAATTATAAAAATCATAAATACTTATTGAAGGATTAAGAAAGAACCATTCAGCTTTCAAAGCTGTTATAACATAAATATCAAAATAATAATTATCTACATAAATTAGACCTAAACCAAATTTGTTTGTCAAGGTCACACACAAACAATGCAAACATGCTACAAGTTAAATAATAAAAAAAAATGTTTAAAAAATGTTTACAACAATTAATGAAATCATGCAGAAACTGCAAATATCAAAAAGAAAAGAACATATATCTGCCTTTGCTCCTTTTATAAATAGCAAACATCTTATTAAAAATCTTTTTTTTCTACTTTTTGGTTAGAAGTTTGCTTAATAGGCCTCTAAATGTATAAGTAATCATATCCATCAAAATTCTTTCTCAAATCTAATTTACTATTAGAATACATGATGTTCAATTATGGTTGGATTTTGGTGGTATTAAAGCTATGTTCACTTTCTAAACAAGATAGCATTTATTTTAAAATTTTCATGCCATACATTTTTGCAACATATTACAATCAGAATTCACCAGTGCCCCAAGCAGGGCATTCAGCAGGCATGGTGGCAAGAATTGCTGATATTTAGAAAGCAACAGTCAATATTTGGCAAGGATGAATCAGTCTTCAAACAAATTAGCGCATGTTCCTCACAGCACTGAGATCATATATTCAATTCCCAAGACCTTGGGTCAGATTCACAACACCGGACGTATTGAATATGCGTCCGGTGTTTCCCGATATTTGATACTGCGCAGTATCTTTTTTACGTACTCTACGTAACTTTTCGTTACGTAGATTGCGTATATACGGTCTTTCAAATACATGCGCAGTATCAAATATCGGGAAACACCAGACGTATATGCAATACGTCCGGTGTTGTGAATCCAGCCCCTTATGTGTGTGGAGTTTGCATGTTCTCATGTCTGTGTGGGGTTCCTCCCATTATTCAATATCCTTTTATACTGGGTTAACTTCGAATTAGTCACATTCTATATGCTCAATATATCTGTTGCATGAAATATGCCCCCCACAAAAGACAATATTTAACACAATGGCAGGGGAAAAAAATAGCTAAACGGTAGGTAAAAACACTTTTAGGGCCAGATTTACTAAGCTGCTGGTTTGGAAAAGTGGAGATGTTGCCCATGGCAACCAATCAGATTTTAGCTCTCACTTTTCTATTACATATTAAAGCATGTCAGCTAGAATCTGGTTGCTATGGGTAACATCTACACCTTTCCCAAACTCACAGCTTAGTAAATCTGGCCCTTATTGTTTGTTTTGTAGTCTACAATTAGCTTCATTCTCCATGTCACAAAAGTTGTGCCATAAAGTGTAATGGTGAATATTAACATATCTCTATTTGCACACTGATCTTAAACTGCCCTGCTGCTCAAGGGTTCCTAGGATCATGGGGTCCCTGGGCAGCAGCAAATGAATGTTAAGATGTCTCTGGAGCACAACAAGGAAAATAAGTTGTACACTAAGGTCTGAAAGAAATCCCCAGATAACAAGAGCCCTTGGTAGCCATGGCCGAAGGTAGTGGCTGCAAGTAAGACCATGTACTCTAGGATGCTCCACGTGGAAATGAGTGAGTCATTGGTAACAATACTTGATGCAACAAACATGCAGATAAATCCAAGCACTGTGAACACTGTAAATGGATATGCAGGAACATGTGGGTCACAGATGAAGCTGCTGAAGAAATTCTAGGAACACAGGAGAAAATGAGGGTGTGCACGAAAGCACACTGCAGATGACTCTATACTCAGGTACTCAGGCTATTACTTATATGGTCAGTGGCATAAAAACAACTGGGAGGACACTTACATGAAACACTAATTAGCATCTTGTCTCCTAGCCTTCAGGATGCTGCTCTCAATGCCTAGCAATGCCTAGCAATATCAATGTGGTCTAGCAATGGATCACTCTGAGCAGCAGGAACCTGATATCTCCTTACAACACAGCCACATGTACAATGAAGTCAAATTTTAGATCTCAAGAATCATGCTATATCTAACTTTTTGTACATATTAACTCTACATATGGCTTTTAATCAATAAATCTTTTGACACTACTAGATTATCTTTGGAGTGTTGACCCTGTATGATATGGACATCCTAGCTGTGCTGGCTATATGTAAATATTAAATGAGTGTAAATAATTAAAATCTTAATTGCTGAAGAAATGAGACCAAAAAATACAGGATTATTTGCATTCATCAGAAACATAATTTATTGCTATTCAAGCAAAAGGTAGTTGACCGACTCTCAGACAAGCTTGGCCTGGCAGATGAAAACAGTAGCAGTATTTTATAAATACAAAGATTGCTGCTTATAGCACTCATGCATGAATCTCTGAGCACTGTCTTAAGTTGCAAGCCTCTGACAGCTTGCTTACAGTTCCATGGGCTAGATTTAGTAAGCCCAAGCCTTAGTAAAGACAAAGTGTATGGAGCTGCTACGAAACCTGGAGGAAAGGGAGACATCCCACTTTTCCTTCTCGCAGCTTAGTAAATCTGGCCTCAAGAGCGCAACTGCCACGGGTCTCCCTTTCCTCTAGGTTCTGTAGCAGCTGCACACCCTGCACCCATAGTAGTTACGCTCCTGTATTCTAGCTTTACTCAAAACACATTACTTCAAATACATTAGTTATAAAATAATAAATGTTAAGCTGACCAACTCAGGACAGTCTAACACTTATGGTTAGTCAACACTAAATACAAACTTGCATTACTATACTACAAATATGTATTAATGTTATTGATATGCATTTTATTTGGGTCAAGGCTTACCTATACACAGTTTTAAAAAGCTAGGAGCAAACCAACCTGCAGCTATAGGACATCTAAGAAATCACCTGACTGGTTAAATAAATAGGAAGCAAAACTACATATTGCTTGTAAATCCCATTCTAAACAAAACAACTACAAAGTATTGTTCTGTATATTAAATGAGAGCAAATAATTAAAATTGGCATGCAAAATGCATGGGTCATATTGTATATCTAACAAGATATACATTAAAACACCACATGAAAACAGTTACTATTGATAAAACTGAAGTTCTCCTTTGAAAGATTACAAATATGTGAAGCAAAAGTAATTGCAAAACAATAACATTGCCTATTTGTGCAGTGCTACCTCATAATTTGCATATAAAGAAACAACACACTGCTTGCCTATTTTAACCAGAATATTTGCAAATGTTGATATTAGAATTTATATCATTGCCATATTCAGGGAATGCAAAACAGTGAATTTATAGGAAGGGATAGACATAACAACACATTAAAGATCCAGAAGTAAAGTTAATCTGCAATAAATGCAAACAATACACATAACTGAATAGGTAGTATGATATTTCCTCTTATGTTGAAATTATATTAAGATAATCATGAAACTGTTGATAGAAAAATATTCTTTTATTCCATTCAGTGCTACCAGTTTCTTTCTAACAGAGCTCCACTGATGTTACTGTGACTCATACTGTATTACCATCATCTATTATAGTTTAATTTGATCAAACACTTATAGACAAGCATAACATCACCATGATGTAACGTAACATCAGAATACAGAAATATCTAAAGCATAAGTAATACATTCCCAGCAAAAAATAATGATTAGTTTATACAAAATAAACAAAAATATAAATACACTTAATAACAGCGGTAAACATTTTTACTTACCATTTGACTGGTATACCAATACAAACATGAACCCTTCAAAACAGCCCAAATCTTTTTCCACTTGTTGCCGAGAAATGATTTTTCTTTCTTCTTATACAACCATCCCTGCCAGTCAGCATTTCCTAAATCCTTGCATGATATTCTTCTTCGACTCATTTTAAATATACTGCCTGTAAATTTTTTTTATAAGAACCAATAAGAAAGAAGAACATTTTCAATAAAGCATTATTATAGTAACAGATAATAATTTGTAGATGGAAAGACTGAATATAGGAAAACCCAGAGTATATAGAGTATATTATATTACTAGATAGTTTCATAAAAAAAAGATATAAATTCTCCAGATAGCTGCAGTTTTATTTAAACAAATAATAGGGGGAATTAAATATGATCTACCACCTGACATCAGAGCTTACACTGCATTCACATTAACTCTAGTAGGGAGAAAACAACACTTTGCTTTTCTTTCATCTATCAAACTTAGCATTTGTATGTTTCCTGACAAACTGCACAGCTCTAGTGAAGCACTACTTAATTACATGAACAGAGTGTATCATGACACTATGCCTGAAAATGTTTACGTTCAGATCACAAAATGAAATACTTTGTTGAAGTGAAAATAAGTATAATAAGATAATGATAATAATGTGAGAATCCTACCTCTAGATTTTTTCTTTTGCTTCGAACGCAAGGAAACCTACAGGAAACAGACAGAGGAAAGTGAGACAGAAGAGGAATTTCTTATTGTGTTTGTTGTGAAAGAGGCTGGCTTAAAAAAAGGAGGGTCTGTGAGAAAGACAGAAGCATAAGAAAGTCACATTTATCTAGTATATCTCCTAGTGACATTGTAATAATAAGTTTATTTCCCAGAAATTAAAGTAAGTTTTTTTTACTCAGAGGAGCCAAAACACAAACAGCATATAAACATTACTGAAGGCTGGGGTTCTCAAACAGTGCTACCACTGATACTGATGTTCTGTATGTATTTTCTGTATGTACTGATATTAACATTAGCGCTATAGTAGTGATACTTTATATATTTCTATTATATAAACATTATATAAACATTACTAAAGGCTGGGGTTCTCAAACAGTGCTACCACTGATGGTACATAGATTACTGTTAAGTGTTATATGAGGTGACTGGGCAGGTTTATAAGATGGTAGAAACCACATTTAGATCTATTTTAACCAAGTGCTATACCAGACAGCAAAGGGGATATTTAATAAAATATATTGGGGGCTGAATAGCAAATGTAGAAAATGTACCTCAAAATCATTTGAAAAAAAATATGTGTTTTTGTTTGGAAGCATGTCTGAAATTGCAGCTGGCAAGGGGTGCAATTCCAGAATAGCTATTTTGGAGACTTTTTGGGGCCAGGTTTACTAAGCTGGCTTTTATTTTAAAGATAGAATGTCATGGTTAGTTACTGGTTAATGGCATGAGTGCAGGGGAATCTTTTTGTATACTGTAAAGTTATATGGGTAGTATGTCAGTGAATCCAAGAGTGGTTTCTGGTTGCCCAAAAAAAGTTGTGGCTTTGTGGGTTCCATGAAAGGGGTGTGGCTTCGCAGCCATGTGGGGCTGATTGAATAGGAAAGCAGGTGGGGGATGGTAACGCTGACACAAGCTCTGGTCCATTGCGTAAAGTGTTCCACTATTGCTATTAGATGTGTACCTTCAATATAAAACTACTATTTTAATGTGTGAAAGAAGTCACTTATAAAACACCTAAATAAAATATCAAAACCAGGACTTATTACTTATAATGCAATTCCTTAAGGTATAATTTTTTTTCCTGCTTTCACAGAGAACATCAATGGATGTCTTAGATGTCTTGGCAGTCAGATAGTACACCCAGATTATAAGTATTACATATGTTTTTTTAACAGTGCCATCATATTAAGTAGCTGTTTACAATTTTAAACAGTCCTTCACTTCAACCTCTGCCGCATTACAGTCAAATTCCCTAACATACACACACACACAAACAATCACACGCTAGGAATAATTTTCGCCCTGTGTGGCATGACAGTGTGGGCAGAATAGAAGCAGAGCTTGGGCATTTTTCCCGTTTTCAGGCAGTAGGTATGCTAATATACCCCATATGTATTTCACGCATTGGAAACCACCCTTTCAAAATCCTACGTTGGCCACTATATCTGTATAACATGTAAAGGTATATTAGACTTGATTACGTAAGGGGAAAATGATACTTCCCAAAATGTTTTAGAATTGTTGACTTAGGGCTGGACTCAAACATTCCTCCAACACCAGATTTATGCACACAGAACTTAGTTTCGTATGATAGTAGATTTGTTGAACAGGACAGGCCTTCCCCTCCGCCTGCCAAAAGTTCACAAGGTGGGTGAGGTGAAGATGTTAATTTTGCAGTATAAGCATGTTCAACACCTTCTGCACGGGTCAATGGTTTTATGGACTACTGATGCTCATGACTATTAAGGCTATCTTTTCCATGTAGACAGACAGACCTCTGTGCATGTGGTAAACACACGGAGGTCAGGAAGTAATTGTGGGTATACATAATTTTATCTACTCCGGTATGTAGCAGATTGTAATAACAGTATTATGCAAAGTTATGCTCTCTTAGAAATTAGACATGTAGATGTTATAAACTATGGGTTAAGTGCATGTCAGTGAGTGTGAACTTGTAAGCACATGGGAAATATGTCATAAAAGAGGCATTACTGTGGCATTTGAATACTGCCAATGATAAACGGTTATTTTCAGACCTAAGGTTAACTTTTTTTTTTAAATTCAAATGATTTTTATTGAAATTTTTTGTCAACAATACAGATAATAATACACATCAGCAATTACATGGTGACGCAGCACCTGTGCCTGAGAACAGTAATAGTTAAGTACTCATAAGTTACACCGTACAATAGTAGAAATAACAAAACCATAAATACAGCCGAGTGTAACCCATTACCTGTGACATATAGATGGAAGACATATAATGCACACATAGAATTTAGGAATGCACAAGGCATCAGTCCGGAAGAGGATCCCCAGTTAAAGAAGCACCATAGTGCTCAGAATTTATCCAGTCGTCCCAAATCTTATGAAATTTGTGCGTAAGACCCTTACTGGTATAAGCAAATTTTTCATGACTTAAGGATGTATTGACAACTCGTAACCAGTCTCTAAGAGAGGGAGGATCCGGAGAATACCAGAATCTAGCAATACAGACCTTAGCCCACATACATAGAAAGGCAACATATACTTGTCGAGTTCGGGTAAACTGTTCCTCAAGACCTATTCCAAATAGGCACCACTTTGGGTCAATAGCTGGAGGAACTCCTCCTGTACGCCTCATAACTGAAATAACCGCTTTCCAAAACCTTTGTATCTGCGGGCACGCCCAAAGCAAGTGAAAGAAATGAGCTTCAGAACCCCCACATTTAGGACATACATTTGGGTGGGAACTACTAATCCTAGACAACCTAGCAGGTGTAAGGTAAGCACGGTGTATAATGTAAACCTGTATTTGTTGGTGCCTAATACTAGCAGTGAGGCCCTGAGAGCTACTCAGAAGTCCTTCCCACTCCTCATCATCTAGCGGACCAATGTCGGCCGTCCATTGCAACACGCTCTCGGCTAGGGAGGCCATCGGTAACGCCGCAGACAGTGACGAATAAATACTAGAGATCACATGCTCCTCCCCAACCTCTAATAACATCGCCCTAACTGGAGAGACTGATATAGGGGGACACAAGTTACCAAACTGAGCCAAAACAGCATGCTTAAGTCTAAAATAATTGAACCACATGGACTCAGGAAGTAGGTATTCAGCTCGCAGCTGCTCAAACGTTTTAAAACCTGACCCACCAAACAATTGGTGAAAAGTATCCACCTCCCACCTGAGCCAACTCCCTGATCCCTCAAAACCTTTAAGGTGCGAAAACTGAGAGTTCCGCCACAACGGGGCAGCTGGATCAATGTTGTTCCCCCCAAATAGTTTATGTGCCCACCTCCATACCTTCTGCGCCTGGAGAATGAGGGGTGCGGAACCCGCAGGATATGAACCAGACAACAAGGCCTGCGCTGGTGAATGGCCAAGACCCACCTGCCCCACCAGGGCCCTAGTTAGCTCCCCATTAGACTCCTCCACTACCCAGTCCCCCAAATGCAGTAGCTGAGCCGTGCAGTAATACAAATAAAGATTTGGTAGAGCCATGCCTCCCTGCACCCTAGTCCTGCATAGATTTTCCCTCTTTATTCTAGCTCGCCTGCCTCCCCACACAAAGGAGATGAAAAGGGAGTTAAGTTTATGAAAGAAAGTCTGCTTTATCAGAAGGGGCGACTGAAGCAGTACATAAAGTAGTTTAGGCTGAACTGTCATTTTCAGCAGGTTAACTCTGCCCATAACCGTGAGAGGAAGCTTGCTCCAGACCTTCATCTTGACTTCCAAATTAGTAACTAGAGGCATTAAATTAAGGGGACTAAACTCAAGCATATTATTGGAAATTAGGATGCCTAAGTATTTGAATTGGGAAGTCCATTGTAATGGGCAGGCAGACAAACCAGTCCTCAAGATAGACCCCTTTAAAGGCATTATGTAAGACTTGCCCCAATTAATCAAAAGACCCGAATATACCCCGAATCTATTAACCACCTGGAGCAACGCAGCCAATGAGCCCTGAGTATCCGCTAGGAACAATAATAGGTCATCAGCATACAAAGCGATTTTCTCCTCTGACCCCCCTACTACAATTCCTTTTATCAATGACGTGGCCCTTATTAAACACGCAAGCGGTTCCATTGCTAACGCAAATAAGGTGGGAGATAGTGGACAACCTTGGCGCGTTCCCCTACCTAGCAGAAAACTCTCAGAAATGAACCCATTAACAGACACCCTGGCAAGCGGCGCAGAGTATAACATCTTAAGCCAACTAGTAAACTGGTGACCCAACTCCATACATTCCAGCACCTGCCACAGATAGCCCCATTCCACAGAATCAAATGCCTTTGCGGCATCCAGAGAGACCACTGCCCCCTCCGTCCCCTCCGGATGCCGCAACTGCAATACAGTATACAACCGCCTCAAGTTAACGCAGGTGGACTTTCTAGGCATAAACCCTGTCTGGTCAGGATGTATTAATTCTTCCACCACCTGAGTAAGCCGCATGGCAAGAATTTTTGCAAA
>WWET01006873.1:38666-53713 GCA_011038615.1 Limnodynastes dumerilii | reverse complement strand
CACCCTTCAGTATATACACATGTCCTCATGTTCTATTACACCTCTTTCTTTATATAATGTCCCTCCTGTACCTGTTACCCTCCAGTATATACACATGTCCTTATGTTCTATTACACCTCTTCCTTTATATAATGTCTCCTCCTGTACCTGTCACCCTCCGGTATATACACATGTCCTCATGTTCTTTTACACCTCTTCCTTTATATAATGTCTCCTCCTGTACCTGTCACCCTCCAGTGTATACACATGTCCTCATGTTCTATTACACCTCTTTCTTTATATAATGTCCCCTCCTGTACCTGTCGCCCTCCAGTATATATACATGTCCTTCTATTCTATTACACCTCTTCCTATATATAATGTCCCCTCCTGTATCTGTCACCCTCCAGTATATACACATGTCCTCATGTTCTATCTCTTCCCTTCCTTTATATATTGCCCCCTCCTGTACCTGTCACCCTCCAGTATATACACATGTCCTCATGTTCTATTACACCTCTTCCATTATATAATGTCCCCTCCTGTACCTGTCACCCTCCAGTCTATACACATCATGTTCTATTATTCACATGTGCTCATGTTCTATTACACCTCTTCCTATATATAATGTCCCCTCCTGTATCTGTCACCCTCCAGTATATACACATGTCCTCATGTTCTATTACACCTCTTCCCTTATATAATGCCTCCTCCTCTAGCCGGTCACAACTCTTGACTTGATTGTACTGATTATCAGTGTTGTAGCATTTCTGAAGTGTGTACGCCCTCAGGACGGTCTGTCCAGGAATTCTGCAGATACTTCCTCCATCTTTGTGGTCATGCAAATTGAAATCTATGATGTTACAATCATTTGGGCAGAGGGTTATGGGAGATGAATAGTTGGACCCTGCCGGTAAATCGCGTCACTGTGTGTGCATGAATGGACAGGCTCATCAGGACTTTATACAGTAAATTTGGTCAAGATATCGCATGTTGTCAGATTTTCTGTAGTGTGCAGCCAGCTAAACTCTAGATAGCCAGTATGCCAGATTGTAACCGTTCTCATGGCTGTCCTGACGTGCACCAATCATTTCATACTTCCAGGTGGCAGAAGACTCCCCTCCTGAGAGATATATCCCTAAGGATCCTGTATCAGAAATCTTTGACGAGTTGGCCCCCGAGGTATCCGCGTTGTCATCCCATATCACAGCCAGCGCCAAAGACTTTGATTTCGGTCGGTGCGCAGTGCACTCTGAAGAGCCGCTACCTCTGTCCTTGACCAATCACACGAAGGGAAAGGTGACTGTGGTCTGGACCTGTAAACCTCACAGCCCCTTCCGGGTCACCCCAGAGACCACAGAGATCCCGCCTCTGAAATCCACAGTTTTTAGGGTGCTCTTCCAGCCCCCACAGACCAATACCTTGTACGAAGCACAACTGGAAGGTTTCGTGTTTTATAAGGTGAGCAGAAGGGCGACAAACCCGGGGAATATATGACGCAGATGACTATTGTTGTAAAAGGTTAAGCTGACCGCTATGGATTCCCTCGGTAGCTCTTTGGGCCTGATCCAGACCTACGCATGAGAGCGGAGCGTATTACCGCTGCAGCGTAAAAACTTTCACTCCCACGACACTCCCCTTACCTTCCTTTCATTACGCCCGCCGAACCCTACCCTAACTTTTCCCTGTGTTCGTGCTCATTTTCGTAGCGACACGCTGTTCGTAGCGGCCTAAGCACGCCCATACTGTACAATATAAATGGCTCCCCCCGCCTACATTCCTTAACTCCAGCGTCCGTACTAACTTCGTACAATAACCACACCCCATCAATGGAAAATACGCAAACAATACGGACGCCAGAATCGCCGCTATGAAAAGTTGTGCAAATTGTCACTATGCACATGCGCAGTGCATTTTTTTATGGCGATTTTACGCTTACGATCACCGTTAGATCGCCTGCGAGCGTAGGTCTGGATCAGGGCCTTTGTGTCTTATATATGACATTCTATGGGTGCAGATAATGGGGAGACCACACCGTTCCATGAATTATTGTAGTATGGGGCAAGTGGGTGGTTATGGAGGGCAGGGGATGCTGGCAGCACTGGGCACACTCAGGGGAACAGATGTCTGATTTTAACCCCAGAATATTCCAATCATCCAGCCAGTGGCCGAGCAATCGCCAGCTGACGTGACGTTTCTGAGCATGCTCAGATCTAAGCACAACTTGTGCTGTGGCGGATTGTGTTCTGAGGGGCGTGTTGAGGGAAGGGAGGGGGTGGAGGGACGTAGCCAATGTACAGAAAAGGGTTTGGGCCAGGCAAGTGCCCCCGATCCAGAGCCGATCACAGACGTAACAAAGGGCTGTTTACATCAGGGTTGGGGAACCTTTTTTCTATCATAAGCCATTTGGATATTTATATCATTATTCGTGAGTCAAAATGATCAATTTATAGCTTCGCCTGCTCTATTTGGTCAAAAATGTAATGAACTCCCCCATAATGTGAGCTTTGGGAGAAAATGGCGGCAGCGTCCTGAAGATCCAGCTGCTACCCCATAGGAGTCTTCTGATCGGGATCCATGAGCTGCCACCAGGGACCCAGGAGCAGATCAGGATCCGGAGCCTGCAGGACCCCACAGTGCGATGCAGCCCTCATTTTATGCACCGGAGCTCTGGAGAGCATGGCCCGGATTTACCCCCCCAGACTTAATGCACATATGTCCTTAATTTACTGATAATAGCTACTGCGCATGAGTAGTGACCTATTTTATGTCATCTACGTATCGTTTTGTTACATAGACTGCGTATATGCGGTCAAAACGATACGTAGATTCTGTAAAATAGTTACTACGCATGTGCAATACGTCCGGGGTTGGGAATCCGGTCCCATGTCTGGAAGCCAAGCCACACCCCCGCTCGAGTCCCGCCTGCGGAAGGCCATACCAGATGATTTTGCCGGCCCTATACGGCCCTTTGACTGGAGGTTTCCCACCCCTGGTTTACATCAAAACATTTTCACCAGCCCATAACAACCAATCAGATTCTAGCTCTCACATTCCCATTACATAATAGAGAATGTCAGCTAGATTCTGATTGGTTGCTATGGGCGACATCTCCACTTTTCCAAACCCGCAGCTTAGTAAATCTGGCCCCAGGGGGTGACCGTCCACTGTCCATTTCTTCTAACACATGTACAGCTCCCGTGGTCTGTGCTGGGTCTCTTGCACCTCTGGTCAGCACAGTGGCATCAGATTCCGTGTCCTGTCCTGCGTAAGGGACATTGCCTGTGGGCATCATTACTGCCCAGGGGATATCTAATGCCAGCATTAGGGGGTCTGCTCACGCTCATTTCCAAATGACAGAACCTTCTATTAATTAGACAGATATAACAAATGACAGTAACACTTGTGTATATGGCGTGTGCATCTGCCACAGTGCTGTAGAGAGGATATTTTCTGTACACACACAATTCACCGGACGGAGCATGGTCCCAGAACTGTTAGATAACAGTGCTAACCGCAGTGCAACTGTGCTGTTTTATATCCACAGGTCCTGCGGGATTACCGCAATGTGAAGGACAACGCTATCTGCCCGCCATGGTGCATCACCCTGCGAGCCATGGGCCACACCTTTGCGTTGGGGCAACAGCACTTTGTACCCAGCTGTGTTCTAGACTCCCCGCGGATGGTAAGAGCTGTGAATGGTACGAGCGAGAAGTCCAATCAGATACAAGGATTGTTCCACTGCATCCCTCTCTGTAGGTGTTTCCACCCGCGAGACAAGATGGATACAGCCATCGCAGCTTCCTCCTGCAGAACACCGGTCCTACAATCATGACCTACACCATCGATCAGAAGAGCTGCCCCGATGTCCAAGCCACACCCCCTTCTGGTCACCTGGCACCCGGATCACATCAGGTTTTGCTGGTGAGAACCAGGCCAAGTGACCGTGAGCTGATACGGAACACACTACCCCTGCAGCTCAACTGCAGTCCTGACTTCACTCAGGTGAGTCCCCCTGCAAAGACCCTCAAAACCAGGGGCGTCACTACAGGCGATGGGAGGGGTGTGGCTGCTATGTGGCCCGGAGGAGAGAGGGGGCGCACTGCACTGTACTTTATGTAAGAGTGTATGTAGGAATAGAGTTGTAGCACTCAGCACTCATACATGGAGCTATACATACACTCATACATGGAGCTATACATACACTCATACATGGAGCTATACATACATACACTCATACATGAAGCTATACATACACTCATACATGGAGCTATACATACATACACTCATACATGGAGCTATACACACACTCATACATGGAGCTATACATACACTCATACATGGAGCTATACATACACTCATACATGGAGCTATATATACATACATACACTCATACATCGTGCTATACATACACTCATACATGGAGCTATATATACATACATACACTCATACATCGTGCTATACATACACTCATACATGGAGCTATATATACATACATACACTCATACATCGTGCTATACATACACTCATACATGGAGCTATATATACAT
Source organism: Limnodynastes dumerilii (assembly GCA_011038615.1). Taxonomy (NCBI): domain Eukaryota; kingdom Metazoa; phylum Chordata; class Amphibia; order Anura; family Limnodynastidae; genus Limnodynastes; species Limnodynastes dumerilii. The sequence continues at coordinate 49,184 of WWET01006873.1, read as the reverse complement.
ACATACACTCATACATCGTGCTATACATACACTCATACATGGAGCTATATATACATACATACACTCATACATCGTGCTATACATACACTCATACATGGAGCTATATATACATACATACACTCATACATCGTGCTATACATACACTCATACATGGAGCTATATATACATACATACACTCATACATCGTGCTATACATACACTCATACATGGAGCTATATATACATACATACACTCATACATCGTGCTATACATACACTCATACATGGAGCTATATATACATACATACACTCATACATCGTGCTATACATACACTCATACATGGAGCTATATATACATACATACACTCATACATCGTGCTATACATACACTCATACATGGAGCTATATATACATACATACACTCATACATCGTGCTATACATACACTCATACATGGAGCTATATATACATACATACACTCATACATCGTGCTATACATACACTCATACATGGAGCTATATATACATACATACACTCATACATCGTGCTATACATACACTCATACATGGAGCTATATATACATACATACACTCATACATCGTGCTATACATACACTCATACATGGAGCTATATATACATACATACACTCATACATCGTGCTATACATACACTCATACATGGAGCTATATATACATACATACACTCATACATCGTGCTATACATACACTCATACATGGAGCTATACATACACTCACTCATACATGGAGCTATACATACACTCACTCATACATGGAGCTATACATACACTCACTCATACATGGAGCTATACATACACTCACTCATACATGGAGCTATACATACACTCACTCATACATGGAGCTATACATACACTCACTCATACATGGAGCTATACATACACTCACTCATACATGGAGCTATACATACACTCACTCATACATGGATGGAGCTATACATACACTCATACATGGAGCTATACATACACTCATACATGGAGCTATACATACACTCATACATGGAGCTATACATACACTCACGTACATGATGCCACCGATATAAACGTCATTGTATTGTCGGGTCCTTTGGTTATAAAGTTATTTATTGTTGAATTAATGACTATGTTTCTGGCAGGAGGTTGTGCTGTTCTGTCGGGCAGAAACCCCCCAACTTCATCTAGCGGGGGAGGGAACACTGTACATAAAACCCACATGTGTGGGCACCCAGTCAGACTGCGCCTATGCCCTGAGAAACGGCTCCCGAGTCGCGCTGCACTATGAATGGAAGATCCGGCCGGAGGATTCGCCCTTTCTTTCCGTCAGTCCCAGCTGTGGAACCATCAGACCCAATGAAACCCTGGTAAGAGGCCATTAAAGATGCAAATTGGGTTTTACAGTATGTCACTCATCTCCCAGTTCGTTAGTTACAGATAACGAGGGTCCTGGCGAGGGGAGGACCCTGCCATAACGTTTCTGAGGCACACAATTAAAATGCGGATGCATTCGAAGTTTGGAGGGTGTAGGGCGCTTAACACAACCTTACTCTAAAATTTAAATCCTTCCCCCTCCCGCTAGCCCTTGCACCTCCCTGATTATTATAAACGTTGCTGATAGCAACCAATCAGATTCTAGCGATTATTTTCCAGGCTGTACTAGATAAATGTGAGCTAGAATCTGATTGGTTTGTGAAAGTCCATTTGACCTTTAAAATACTATTCCCTTGCTCTCTCTTTCAACCACGGTTCATATTTTTGTCCCTGAAAGGCGCAGACGTGGTCATTTGTTCCACAAGAAGAACGATTGTATTCTATGAAAGCCACCGTCCTGTCATGGTGGGGTGACAGAGGCTTCAAATCTGCCCCAAGAAACCGCTCTATGCTACGTATCCACGGAGAAGGCTGCATAGGGAGTTTGTCAGTAAGTAAGGGCACAGCTGGGGCATCGCATTGTATTACTTAGGGTCTCGTTTAGAATGTAGCGGGTTGTGGCATACGTCAGCATTTTTTAGCTCTGCACATGCCAGGAAAACATGTACATAAATGCGTGTGATGATAATTAGTAAGCATTTGGTCATACACCGCCTTATGCTCAACATATATACATACATACCGGCACGAGTTGGAGACGCCTGTAAGTTATGTGCGATGTTCAGTTGCAACATAAATCGACTTGCACCTCCCTGGCTCTTGTGTAGCTATGTACGCACACAACGGATGCCTTGCGGCCTGCAGAAATATCTCATCATTGCGCGCAATTTGCGCATGCGTTGTGAAAACATCATTTACATAACAATAACAAAAAAACGCCAACTCCCCTGCATTTTAACAACCTTGGTCATGTCTGCAACAATTGCTATTTATCTGCTGAATCAAACAGACTGGAAAGATATCAATGTTTATATGAAGTCTTTGCTAAATTTTGTCCTCCTTCCAAACATTATTGTAGCCTAATCCTCCTGCTCCCGGGACATTGGGCCAGACCGAGACTTAATAATGGCCTTTGCAAGCGCTCTGCACGTGTGCGCGCAGCAGATGATATGCATCGGACTCTTACAGGAACGCAATACCGCAATTCCATGCAGAGTATTATATATGATGGGGCGTATCAACCTTCCATTGTGTGACTATACGCAGTGTGGGCAGGGGGAGGCATTTTAAATTGTACAGTATGGGTTGGATCAGACACTTCCGTACGTCGCAGCGTTCCACGCACACAGCGATCCATGCAGAGAGGTTGAGTTAGGGTTATGGGGGGAGATTCATGTGCGCGCGGAAAGCGTTCTTAATTCCGGAGCACGCTATGTTTAAGGGTCCGTTTCTTCAGATGCTGAATGTCTCCTCTGTATATTGCACTTACTCTTTGTTTACAGGCCCTACAGGAGATAGTGCACCTGGGAAACATTTTGGTTGGCAGTTTTCAGTCACATGATCTCCTGCTAGTAAATAATAGCGACTGCACCTTGGAATATACGCTGAGCGCAAAGCAGGAGATTACTGGACCATGTGACCCGGATGAGGTCATCAATGACCCAATAGGTGAGTAACTAGATTGTTTCACACACACACACACACACATATATATATATAAAACCAGAATGGAAGCTGCTCAATCAATTTATTAAGTAAATGTTAAACAGGTGCATGAAAGGCCGGGGGTTAACCTGCTAGCCACAGAAACAAAGGGAAAAATTGCCCCAGCACACTGCCATCAACCAGTAACAGACTCTACTGTTCTATCTGTAAAATAAAACACAGAAATGTTCGTTACACATATTTGTACAAATATGAGATAAGCCACCAGCCACCGACAAGGCCTTTCTGTATATGGTGGTCCTAACTCTAACAATGAGAGTCCCAGTATTGGGTCCCATATATATGTTTATAAATTGAGAGCCAACTTACCTAGGAGACACCCCTTAAAGTCTCCAAAATGGCTGCTGTGGATCAGCTCTCCCTGTCAGCAACTGATCCCAGACACATATATATATATACTGGTCATAATAATAATAATGAACTGGATCCTAATTTAATAGTAGAGGTCATTTTCTAAATGCTGAGTGCAGGAAATGGCCACGTTCATTGCATGGATTCGCAACCGACTTCTAGCATGATTTTGATACTGATTTCTTTGTTAAATGTCGCTCCAATGGCAGTGTGAGAGGGGGCAGCAGGCTTGAAGCATGTCCACATTGTGGGAGGGGGAGGTATTAAAATCGTACAATCCTCAGCGCCATTTTTTATGCAGGGCCTGTTAAGGAGTGGGCTACCATTGTACTTAGTAATTAGGGTTATAGATCCGATCGCTTATCGCTAATAAATCTGGTTTCTGTCTATTTATATGTCCTGCAGAATTTGGCTGAATTATCAGTCGCTGCCGCCGCTCATATTTTGGTTCTGTTAGTTCCAGAGATGTATTTTCTGACACGTGGTCCTGGACAGTGGGGTGAATGCGAGCTCCTAGGGGGTGGGCTTCATATCAACACTGTCTAGAGTTCAGATCCCTCCCCATTTTAGGGGAGTGGTCTCTCACACACGTCATAGAATCCTGGATCCCACGTGTATCTGATCTGGGACCCAGGGGTGGAAGGTGACAGATCTTAGCCTCAAAGCAAGTCTGGCCTGAGTCTGGATGGGTGGCTCTAGGCTGAGCCAGGCGGGGCTGCTGCGGTAGCGCTCAGCACGCATACATTGGTTACAGTTACAGAGGGAGCAGCTGCCACGAGTCGGCCTCAGCTCCGGACCCTGTAGAAGCCACACCCCTTGCGCCCCCTGCAGTTACGCCCCTGCTTGGTGTTATTCTGGATCACTGCTGCGGTGTGTATCCGTTATGGGACCCTGGGTGCTGTGTGATGTCTCAGTGTCCTGTTATCTAATCTGCTGACACCCCTCTTTCTTTCTCTGTGCAGCTCTGGAGTTTGAGTCTAACAAGGGCCAACTACCAGCCCGGACCAAGCTGGGGGTCCGAGTGACGGCCCGCCCTGCCCGCATGGTCTCCTACACATGGACTATCAGCTACTGTATTCTCTCGCCAAAAGGTCTTTATCTCTTTATTTTATCATTCCAGTCTAAAGGTTTAACCTCCGGGGGTTGTGAAGAAATATGGGGGTATGTTTAATAAGCTGCAAGTCAGCGACATTTCCAATATGGCTGACATGAGTCCTCTCCTGATATACTCTGTGCTGCTGGGAGATCCGGCTCCTTCCATTATACATCTCAGCCTGTGGCTTCCTGCTGCCTCCTTTCCCCTTTTCATATCTTATCACTGTTCCTGTCACACACACGGACACATCATTCCTTATATGCTCTGTGCTGCTGAAAGAATTTTCCTGATCTGATTGTGTTGTGATTTCCCCCCCTATGCCATGCACCTTAACTGTCCCTCCTTATGTGGGACTCTCCTGATTTGTCACCCGAACAAGAGGGGGCGGTGTTTCCTTAAAATATGGATGTTATTTTGACCGAGTTTGTGGGTGGATTCTCAATGATTGCATATTGTTTACTGGGCAACAATATATTTAAAAAACAAGGTGGCTTGTAGAGTTCCTACAGACATAAAACACACGTGTATTCCCTGTAGCTCTGGACCCTGGACGCTGCGTAAGCGAGGAGCGATGTCTGTGCAGCCTGACGGCGCAGGGGGTGTACCCCACCTTCTCCGTGGTGGATGCGTGCCCATCAGGAAGTGCCAACACCCTCAGCAAGGCCCAGCTGTGGAGGCTGCTGTCACTGAATGAACTCAATTCCTGCCTCCAGAGTGAGCCCACGCCTGGAGAACTGTTATACAGAGTCCCTACCCGCCACAGGTACCAGACTGTGCTCCCAATGACCAGTCACCTGGTATAAGTCAGCCTGCTGATGGTCTGTATGTGTCACACTCAGGATCCACAGACGTCCCGCTCTGAACACGCCAGTCCTCCTGGACTTCAACTTCGGGGCTGCCCCTGTGGGTTCGGAGCCGTTTGTGGCCCTGCTCTTGTTGGAGAATAACGGGGTGCTTCCTGTGCAGTGGTGAGTATGCAGCAACATTGGGCCTGATCCAGACCTGCGCTCAAGAAACACTCCTGTGCGTAGCGTATTCACGCCAGCATACCTACGAGGCACTCCCCTTGGTCGTACTTAGTTTTGCCCTCGGTACATATTTACGGGTTTCGTATCGAGCGTTGTTACGAAGCTGACGCTCAAGGCCCATACGCTCAGAATTTCTGAGTGTAACATCTCCCCGCGCATGCGCAGTAAGTACAAATAGCCATTTTTACGCTTACGACCGCCGTAAAAATGCCCCCGAGCGTAGGTCTGGATCAGGCCCATTGCCTTAAAGGACACTGTCAACTTTACTTGTGAATAAAGTTCAGCTTGTTCTATTCTGTTATAGATTCATACACCGCTGCTCTTATATATTAGTAGTAGTATTATTATGGGAAGTAGTCACCACTGTGGCAATCCCAGGTTCATAACTGATACAGCCGCCAGCGTCATCGCAGATGTCTCAGTGCCAAAACCTTATAATACAGAATTTTTTAACCCCAGAAAGCTCTTATTTGGACAAGGTGTACGTTCTGATTAGGATTAGGCCGCAAAAAGAGGACAATTAGGGTTGGATGACATGACAGGAAGGGTTAGACTGGGGAAAGGTGAGGATTAAGGTTAGGCTGCAGGACGGGTATGGTTAAGGTTAGGCTGTAGAGTCGGTAGAATTAAGGGTAGGCTGCGGGACAGGGATTGTTAGGGTTAACTCGTGGAGAAGGGAGGATTAAGTTTAGGCTGCAGGAAGGGGCAGCTAGTATTAGGCTGCGAAGAGGGGAAGGTTAAGGTTAGGCTGCGGAGAGGGGAGGGTTAAGGTTAGGTTGCAGGAGAGGGAGGGTTAGGCTGCAGAGAGGGCAGAGTTAAGGTTAGGTTGCGGAGAAGGGAGTGTAAGGTTAGGTTGTGGGTTGGGGTTAGGGTTAGGGACAGTTAGGTTTAGGCTGTGGAGAGGAAAGGGTTAAGATTAGGCTGCAGTGTGGGAAAGGTTAGGATTAGGGAAGGGTTAAGGTTAGGTTGCGGGAAGGGGATGGTTAGAGTTAGGGTGAAGAAAACTTATCTGTTGCCGTTGGACTCCTCAGAGACAATCCAGTGGCGGGAATGATAGCTTCTCGCTGCAAACTGCCAAAAACCGAAGGCAGTCAGCGCTTTATTGCTGCAAAGTGATCTGTCATTATTATTATTATTATTATTATCATCATTATTATTATTATTATTATTATTATCATTATTATTATTATTATTATCATTATTATTATTATTATTATCATTATTATTATTATTATTATCATTATTATTATTGTTATTATGGGACTGGATAAAGACTTACCACAATTGGTTGTTTTCTGTTGGCTCAGTTGTCTGGTTCCGTCCAATTTGCGATCCACATATTTGCTTCTGGGCCCTTACTCTCCGCCCCTCTTGGGACCACAAGCAGCAGAGATACAGAGAGTCTAATATCCCACTATGTGTCCAGCATAAAGCAAGGGGACCCCAGCTTCAGCGCGGCTATAGACTAGATGCTGTATCCCCATGTTCTGCGCTGTGCAACCCTTCCTTAGCGCTCTGCAATGCTGTCTTGTTCTGCAGGGACTTCTTGAAGCCGTCAGACCTGGAGATCGAGCTGGATTTTTGGGTAGAGACTTGGGAGTTTGACCCCAGTGAGATCCACCAGATGAGAAGCAAAGAGAGCAAATTGTTTACCATTAAACCCAAATCGGGGAACCTGGAACCCGGGCAGCAGCAAACGGTGCAGCTAACGTACAGGTGAGTCCTAAACACCTGTAATATATGGGTATAAAGGCCTCATCCAGAGCGTGGAAGAGGTGGTCTCCCTAATACTGGGGTATCACCATATAGGTATATGGCCTGTGTATGGACCTGTCTCATGCCTTAGACAAGTCTCATGTCCATTGTTTCACCTCTCTTGAATAAATACAATATGATTTAATACATTTATGTCTCTTGTGTCTTTTTATGACCGCACATAGACATGATTTGGTTGGAAGCGATCGTCTGCCCGTTCTATTAAAAGTCTCTCACGGCCGGGAGATTATGGTATGTACGACCAGGATAATTGTCCATGTTTAATATGGTCTCCAAACACTTGAGAGATTATTGGTCCCATCACCCAATTATCAGGAGACTGCACCAATAATCGCTGTAATATGTAGACATTTGATAAAACGCTCTTAGCAAGGAGGTGGAGCTTGAGTCTGGATGGGTGGAGCCAGAAAGGAATGGAGGCGGAGCTGGCTGGGCCAGACCGCTGCCTGATAGAAGCAATCAGAGACTGACAGATTAAAGGAGCGTTTGGCGCTCCATGTATGAGACGACCCCGCCCCTGTCCTGCCCCGGCCCCGCCTCTATCTATTGCTCGTGAATCCGATCGCCTACCAATAAGATTTCAGTCCTATGTTATCATTGGAAAACATGGACCAGTTACAGTATATGAAACCCTCACATGTGACTTTCTTGTGCCGCAGCTGAATTTCATGGGAGTCACCGTGGAGAAGGAGCAACGATACGTCCATTTCACCGCCACAAAACACCGATTCACTCCCGTGGCCATCGGCAGCTCCAGCCCTTTAAAACAGGCGAGACTCTGATCACGTCCATTGTATTGTGTCCTCTCACTAATTCACACCAGAGGAACAGTGAATTCTAACCACAAAAGCCTATATGTCTGCGGTGGGCAAAGTACGCCCCCCGGGGGCCCTATACATCGCCCCCCCTCTGAGGCGGTACAGAATAACACAATAAATATAAGGATAGTCTAAATCTTACACTACACTGAGAGCCAAATAGAGTGCACGCTCAGTGTGGTTTTCATAGTAAAATTGGGCAGACGGATGGTCTGTGTGGCTCTTATCTGCCGTCACTTTCTATGTTTCTATGTCTCACGACACTTCTTTGTGCTTTTGATGTTCATAATGTTTTTTTGTAGCCCCAAAACAGCGTCTTCATTCTGACCTTCCCTGCTAGAGCGTTATTAACGAGCTCTGCCAATCAGATTCTAGCTATCGCTTTGTAGAATTTACTAGATAAAAGCTTGAATCTGATTGGCTGCCATGGGCACCTTCTCCATTGTAATTTATTTTTTACTCTTTGATACACATTCAGCGGGACGCTACACTACGACTGTACTTGTTTGCAATCCAAAGGCACCATTGTGAGCGCTTTGGTATCACACGCGGCCCGTCCCACTTTTACAAAGGCATCTACGGCGCACACGCTGCGTTCACATTTGCGGTCAGACACACAGAGCCCTATTTCTCCTCCTCTGGTCCTGTCACTAAGAACCTCCCAGCCCTATGGGGATCCTCCACTAGTCCTGCTAGTTATTGCTAACACTACTTCGACCCCATTGTAATTACCCTATTGTAATGACCCCATTGTAATGTCCCCTTTGTAATGCCCTCATTGTAATGACCCCATTGTAATGACCCCATTGTAATGCCCTCATTGTAATGACCCCATTGTAATGACCCCATTGTAATGACTCCATTGTAATGACCCCATTCTAATGACCCCATTGTAATGTCCCCATAGTAATGTCCTCATAGTAATGTCCTCATTGTAATGACCCCATTGTAATGTCCCCATAGTAATGTCCTCATAGTAATGTCCCCATTGTAATGACCCCATTGTAATGTCCTCATTGTAATGACTCCATTGTAATGACCCCATTGTAATGACCCCATTGTAATGACCCCATTGTAATGTCCTCATTGTAATGACTCCATTGTAATGACCCCATTGTAATGACTCCATTGTAATGACCCCATTGTAATGTCCCCATTGTAATGTCCCCATAGTAATGTCCTCATAGTAATGTCCTCATTGTAATGACTCCATTGTAATGTCCCCATTGTAATGTCCTCATTGTAATGACTCCATTGTAATGTCCCCATTGTAATGACTCCGTTGTAATGACCCCATTGACTGTTCCCTATGACCCTGTTATTCTGTCTTTTAGATCTATGAGCTGTTTAATGGGGGCTCTGTAGCTGTTATCTATGAGATAGATCTGGAGCCGCTGAGGCTGATCCAGGAAGAGAACTATCAGCACCCCATATTCCAATGTCTGAACCCCAGAGGTGAAATAGTGCCAGGGGCCACTGCCCTGGTGGAGTGGATCTTCTCACCACTGGAAGCCAAGACCTATTCGGTAACGTCTCCTGCTCTCCCAGCATTCCCTCTTACTCTGCCCTCTAGTGGCTAATAATGGACATTTCACTCTCACCTGTAGGTGACCGTACCGGTACACATCCTAGGGGGAGACTCTGCCCTCATCACCTTTGAAGGGGTCGGCTATGAGCGCAGTGTCCTGGGAGACACGGCCGTTTTTGAGGAATGCTTCCCATTGGCTGACACACCGAAGCTCACACTCCCTGGACAGGTAGGACTGTGGTATAACCATTGATGTCTTTAACGGTCCTATTACATTAACCTGGGTACCCATTAGCTGTAATTATACTGTAAGTTGTTTAAAGTTTTGGTAATTCCTCATCTTTCCGGCCACCACTACGTAACTTACTTATCCGCTACATAAGGTACTTAACTTACATAACTTTCTTAAAAAGTGTACTACTTACGCTACTGCTACTGTATTTCTCTCCGTCTCCTGGCACCTTCTTATGCTTTGTTACGATCCCCAAAGCTGTCTGAATGGGAGGGGCTAGGCAGAGCCAGGTGGGGTGGGGCTAGGCGGGGGCTAGCGCTCGGTGCTCCATGTTTTAGTGCTGAGCACTACAGTGCTATACATACATGGAGTGCTAAGTGCTGTTTTAAGCTGTCAGCCTCTGACAGCTTACTTGCAATGCAGGGGGGGCAACTGCCACGGCCCTTCCTCTCTTTTGGACCCCATAGCTGTTCCCGTTGCACCCCTGTAGTTACGCCACTGGTTCTGACTCTAGTAACTTATCACAGTTATATTATAATTGCATCAAAACAATTCTGAACCCAAGCTGCACCAATAGAGGGTTCTGAACATACCAAATAATAAAAC
>WWET01006873.1:7731-34679 GCA_011038615.1 Limnodynastes dumerilii | reverse complement strand
ATAATAATAATATAATAGTATTAGAGATGAGAGGTGATAAATAACAGTGTAATAGTAACGCTGGTCAGTATCTGTGTGCAGTAAGCAATATATAGATATATCCCTGCATGCAAAGAATACAATTAACTTGCCCCTCCCAGCAATCACCATGGTTTAGCCCAGGAGTAACTTTCCTCTCTTATTTTAAGCACCTTCTTAAGTCTGAATCAGGCCCAATGTTAAGCAGTTACGCACGATCCTTCATTACGTGGGGCGGGTGTGTAATCGTTATCTTGGGTCCAGCGTACGGGAACACAGCAAGTGTGAGGGGTGTGAACTCCCATTGCACATACGGAATATAGGATCGCGCTGTCATAACTAGGCTTCCGCTGCGGAGGTCTCATGAGCGCTGTGTGTACTTCATTCTGTATCCGGTCCATTCTGCTGTGTGATAGGATGTTGTTGCCATATACATGAGTGCCGGCAGAACTTCAGAGCCCCCCCTTCATCCAGCGCGTCTGACCTCCGCGATCGCTCGCTCCGTGCATGTGGGGACAGGCAGCACAGTCAGCATCAGGGCTGCTCCAGTGTCAGAGCAGATCAGGATGGATAGAGAGTGTCTGTTGTGCAGCCGCCCAGTCTATCCCAGTGCTTCAGATTCGGCGCACCTGCCCATATATGGATATTCTAAGCAGCGCTCTGCTGCGGATGTATTGGGCTTGTTCTTATATGTGATTATTTCCTAGTGCTGTCTAGAGTCCGGAGAGAGGAGGACGATGGACGCTAAGCAGCAGCTGACAGAGATTCGGAGGTACAAGGTGAGGACGAGTCATTTATACCAACACAAAGCCAAATTGTAACAGTAATCTAAAAAAGATCCACCAGGGGGCAGTATTAGAATACAACATGTGGCCATAGGCCAGGGGTGGCCAACTAGACTGGCCCTTAGAGCCAAAAAGTTACCGTCGAAGTCTCAAGGAGCTGGAATATATATATTCTACTTCCTCCACACATACATATACGCATCTGTTCCCCCACACACAAATACGCAATTGTTGTCACACACACTCTACCACAACCCACAAAATTACATGACCTGTTTTCATAAATTGAACTATGAACCTGGCTGATAATGGATTCTGATGGCTTATTGCCTTCTTCTGTCCCATCTGGTCTGCAATCCTGAGACAGTGCAATTCCCTGCATTACACAATACACAACCATCACTGACACTGACACACACACTCCCACAAATACACAAAACTGTGTCACACACATAACTATTGTCACACACACAACTATTGTCACACACAACTATTGTCACACACACACAAGTATTGTCACACACAACTATTGTCACACACACATAACTATTGTCACACACAACTATTGTCACACACACATAATTATTGTCACACACACACATAACTATTGTCACACACACACATATAACTATTGTCACACACATATAACTATTGTCACACACACATAACTATTGTCACACACACACATATAACTATTGTCACACACACACACATATAACTATTGTCACACACATATAACTATTGTCACACACACACATAACTATTGTCACACACACAACTATTGTAAAACACAACTATTGTCACACACACACAAATACACATAACTATTGTCACACACAAAAATACACAAAAACTGCGGAGACACACACACACACATACTGTGGAGCGACACACACACACAAACTGTGGAGAGACACACACACACACAAACTTTGGAGAGAGACAAACACTTATTAACCTACCCAGTGCAGCCATCTCCAGCCAGTCGGAGCTGCGTTTCCAAACTGCAGGGAGACTGAGGCCCCCTGGAGGCTGCCCCTGCGCTGCCTGTTCTTTTTTTTACACGGGCAGAATGACAACACATACGGTGCAGGGATCGCTGATCTGCAGATGCTGCGGCTCCTGATAGCAGTAGTAAATCAAAGATCTCTTCCTTAGCTATATAGAAGGAGATTTCTGGTTTACAGCTGCTCCAGGAGCCACACAACAGACCTTAAGAGCCGTGGGTTGGCCACCCCTGCCATAGACGATTCTAACACCTGTAATAGTTCTTATACAGAGCTGTATTCTGTTCCCAGACTCTACCACCGATCAAGAATGCCGACTTTACCCGTCCACCGGTCAGCCGTGACAGGAAGAGCCGCAGGGCAGAGAAAGAGGCTCCGAAAGTCCTGGCCAGGCCTGAAGCGCCTCGTCCATTACAGCTTCACGTGTCGGTGACTGCGAGATCCCATCATATCCCAGACTATCTGAGCCAGTTCCAGAATGACTTCCAGAGACACTTCCAGCTGCCGTGAGTCACATTGTACCTGACACAAGGGCATCTGTGATTGGCCACAATGCTTGATGGGTCCTAATATTGCCGGGGAACATGTCTGTATGAATGGTGTATCATAGGGAGGAGGCGCTAGGCAGGGCCACGATCAGGGGGGAGACTATCCCGGGCCCAGAGAGAGGGAGCGGGGACAACAATACTCACCTCAGCTCTCCAGCAGCAGGTAGGAGACAGAGGAGTCACAGTCACCAGTCTGCTACCGCCGAGAGCTGTACCAGGCTGCATCAATCACTTCCCAATTTACGAGGGACTGTCCCAATTCACAGACCACAAAGAGGGTGGGGCTTATGGAAAAGGGGTGTGGATTGAATGGGCAAAGGTCAGTTGTGGGCGGAGTTTGACCAGGGTGGGGCTTATTTACATCACAGAGTTGTAACATGGGATCCCATAAGCCATTCTCGGGGGTCGGGGTCCCAGTCCCACCTGCCGGTGGTGGGCGATAGTCAGAATTTTCACCTGGGGAGAATGTTCTATTTCTTTAACGGGATGAATTTGGATGACATCACAAAATAGAGTGTGGGCGGAGTTTACCTATAATGTGGGCGTGGCTTATTTTCAACTATTAAATGACGTTATTAACAAAGTAAAAGAAATGATAAAACTGTAGAGAAAGGAAGGCTGGGGATTAGGGCTACTGGTGACACCCCAAATACAAGGACACACTGTGGAGACACCTCATCGGTTTGTTGGAAGAGCTGCTGATTATTTTCAAAATGTTCACAATTTCATCCAACTCATTGATAACGTAATAACTGAACATTTAAACCCGGACAACGCCTGCTAGTATCCTCTAACCCTACCACCCTCCAGCTCTCATACATGCCCCCTCCCGTACCTGATTACACCCCTTGATATATATGTGAAAGCTGCTATTCTGTCCCCACTGGCCCATCTCTGCTCCAAGCTATACTTCCTCTAGTTCCTCTATGTTACTTCCTCTGGTCTCTCTGTATGGTGTGTGACACAGGCCGTGCACCATTTTAGTGGCTCTTCTCTGCTCCACGCTATACATGTTACTTCCTATAGTCTCTCTCTCTGTATGGTGTTTGACACAGGCCATGCACCGTGTTAGTTGCTCTTCTCTGCTCCAAGCTATACATGTTACTTCCTCTAGTCTGTCTCTGTATGGTGTGTGACACAGGACATGCACCATTTTAGTTGCTCATCTTTGCACAGTCTCTAATGTATTTATGTCCCTCTGGAGATACGGCTCCAGCACTGACCCCAGTATTCCAGGTGAGGCCGCACCAATGCCCTATAAAGTGACATCACTACTTCCCTCTCTCTAATACTGATTCCTCTCCCTATACAACCAGCATCTGACAAGTAAATATCTCTTTAGTTTGGGTGGATTGTTTGTTTCAGGTCAGCAGAGATCATGACGCAGCGCAGTGTGTAAAAACGTGCAGAGAGCGGTATATTGATCACTTCTGATGGTTATAGTGAGTGAAATATGCTTGTAGTTGGTGTCACGTTCTCCTGTAACCTTAGAATACAGAATAACATCTCGTGGCACAGAAATGAGCCAAATCGTCTCCTGGAACTGGAAATTCCACAATTCCAGCCCCTGGATCCTCTACTAGCGCATTCATTCAGGACAGAGTCGCTATCGCGGGGGGAGGTGACGTCAGCGTATCGGATACCACAGAGCAATTACAGGAAACTCACACCTAATATTACCACTCTCCGCAGTCAGACACTCAGCGTTTATCAGGCATTATATTCACCGGGGATTATAATAGGTGTAGTTGTCACAGCGCCCGTACACACCGCGGCTCTGCTGAATGGCTCTTGTGTGTCACTGTCACCATGATTTATTGTGTGAAAATACTGAACCACAGGGCGAAAGGACCCGGTTATACGCCATCCCGCCCTGCGGAACGTAAGCAAGATGGCGGAAGCTGCGCAGTGCCGGCAGATGGAACTTTAATAAGATCGAACCAGAACCAGACTTTCATCACTGCTGCATCATAGTGCCGGATCCCGAGTGGCCGTGGTAGAGGTCTGATGGCGGATCGCCACACGACCCTTCCTCTCACACGCAGGTGGCTTCCTGCCACGTGTACACATGGCGTCACATCGCCACTCGCCATCGCAATCCTCAGGATCCAGGCCTCCAGCCGGACGCAGGCGCCATCGTAATGGCGGGTCTGGATCCAGTAGGTTGTTTTGAGCACAGAACCAATCCGCTATTAGATCCCCGCTGTATCCTCCACCTTGTGGACGACTGGTCACCACTCTCTCGCCCTCAAGCAATTCTGACAGCAGACCCCCTACCTTAACGCGTCCGCACATACAGTGGAGCGCTTAGCTGTCCCCATAGTATCATTCGTATACCCCCCCTTCTCACCTAGCGAGCAAGCTGTCTGGATCCCACCCCGTACGTCCCGTCACACAATTCTAGCGATCGAAAGACGCCCCTTGTGCAGCAGCCTTTATCCAGTCCATTGTTCTGTATATGATGGGGGAGCGAAGCCATTTTTCATAACACAAGGACTCGTAACACAAGGACTGGGGACTGGGTTCTAACGTCCGATATTCCCCTCTTTACCAAGGGGATCGGATTGCGTTGTGTGCATTCTGCCCTACACAGTCATGGGACGGGACTTGCTATTACAGTGTGCAGTATAGATGGTCTGACGCGTTTCGCACCCCAGACTTCCAAACTGCCGCCATTTTAAAGAGAACTTAAGATAGGGTATGGCTGAGATTGCTGATCCCTGCGCAGCCTGCGTTCAGATGTCTGATGGCTAACCAATCAGAACTTACCGTAGGTTCACGCACAAACGTTACCTAATAATGACCAGATGTACGTCCTGATCCCGGTGGCGTAGCGTATCTCATTACACATGCACAGGACAAAAGCGCCAGTGGCAGAAGAGAAAACTAGCGCCCCCTACCTGGTAAACCAAATGAACCTTAAACATTAACTTACTGATGCCCCCATTAGCCTTTACAGCCCTGTCTCTGCCTCTTACAGCATATGCCCCACGGTGCCTGTGACCTCTACACACAATGTCCCTTTGTTCTCTCTCTGCATCCTGGAAGAGTCGGACGGCAGGGAGTAACCCTGTGTGTTCCATGTACCCAGGCACCTCGTGTACTATATAAATGGAATAATAGAGAATCACATATGGCTGGATCCAGCCTCTGCTCCGAGATCTCTAATGGATCCATCCTTCTGTGCCGGTGAGGAGAGGCCACGCCTCTCTATCCCCCGGACTTACGATCCCTGTCCCTGACTTTCTCGCCATCGTCACGTAAACTGGGGACGGCTCAGAAATCCGTAGCGTTCAATCACTGTACAATTCACATACTCCCCTCCCCCCACGCAGCGGAATCAATCTCCGCATCACGCCAAGTTCCTGTCCTGCCATCGGAAACGCTCCCAGTATAGAACTCTCGTACTGCGAATGCGACACGTGACCAGTCGCAAAATGCTCTTATTGCAGAAGTCTGGATCCGTATCATTCTGATCATCGGTATTGTCCGGTGTCAGTAAGACCTTGGTATAAGACACACAGAACCGGATCCAGACTCCGAAAATGACATCAATTCCACGCAGTCGGATGTTAAAGTGGGCGATTTTGGGTTCCGCGCACACATCCATGCAACCCGATCGCAACGCAATCCACTCGGTCCAACTAATGAGACACCCAAAAGCTTCCGACAGGGACCACGTTGCGCTTGTACATGGGTGGGGCTTAATATTACAGTGTACAAGATGGTGTTCCATCACACTACATCCGCCACCATCTTAAGTGCGTGCAAATCGGAAATGTCACGGTAGAAATCCTGGTTAGCGCAGCGGTCAAACAGATGCTTAGATACATCAGAGACCCCATAGCGGATCCACTCACTACCAATATACTGTCGCAGGTGGCCACGGCTTTGTAACTGAAGCTGATGGGGCCCTTTCCCAGGGCAGGGGGGCCCTTGTTCAAACACCCTAGGGGCTGCACTGACTGGAGTGGAAGTGACATAAATGCACTCGTGTATTGTTGTTGGTGATTAATCAGGACCAAAACCATTGCAATTACGGTGCTATAAAACGTGTCCCTGTTATTCTATAATCTAGTCGTTCAGCCTGCTGCAATATCCAGCCTGCCACGTGTCACCTGACTCAGCACGGTCTGTGTACACAGATAGTGACCGGATCCCCTTCCAGTGTATGAATACAGCTACAAACGTTTGAGGAACTTCTTTGTGTGTGTGTTAGGATGAGGCTGAGTGATAACGCTGACTCTCCCAACTCTGTCTCACAACTATGGGCTCTATTTACAAAGATTATTTTCACATGAAAACGGCCATTATCGCAGGAAAGTGAAGTTATCGCAGGAAAATGAAGTTAATCATATTTATAAACCATGAATCGCCATGGAAAACTGCAGGTTTGGGCACAAGGCCACGCTGGCATTTGCGGTTCAAAATAAAATTGACATCTATTTATGACATATTATTACTCCGCAACACACCACCCCCGGGGTTGCAGGATGAGCCCCTAGTGCTACTGGCTCTAGGATGGGAAGACCCCACAGATTTTTGCAGGGCCCCTTTCCACTTAGAGAACCAGGAACCAGTGCTGGTGGCAAGTGGCTGAGGACTGGTTGGAACCATAGTGGAGACCACACATTGCAAGCCCGTCACTCGTTCAAAACAGTGAATACACTACAGTTATACATTATCAGATCTTATACACTACAGATCCTATACATTATCACATCCTGTACACCATCACATCTTGTACATCATCACATCCTGTACACCATCACATCCTGTACACCACATCCTGTACACCATCACATCCTGTACACCACCACATCCTGTACTCCATCACATCCTGTACACCATCACATCCTGTACTCCATCACATCCTGTACACCATAACATCCTGTACACCATCACATCCTGTACACCATCACATCTTATACATCATCACATCCTATACACCATCACATCCTGTACACCATCACATCCTGTACACCATCACATCCTGTACACCATCACATCCTATACACTATCGCATCCTATACACCATCGCATCCTATACACCATCGCATCCTGTACACCATCGCATCCTATACA
Source organism: Limnodynastes dumerilii (assembly GCA_011038615.1). Lineage (NCBI taxonomy): Eukaryota > Metazoa > Chordata > Amphibia > Anura > Limnodynastidae > Limnodynastes > Limnodynastes dumerilii. The sequence goes on along the minus strand of WWET01006873.1, from coordinate 27,236 downwards.
CCATCGCATCCTGTACACCATCACATCCTGTACACCATCACATCCTATACACCATCACATCCTGTACACCATCATTGCTTATTGCATATTTTATATAGCATGGTCGGTGCAATCGCCCGCTGTGACCGATATTGGCTCATTACACGGCGCTCGTATGTGTGTACTCACTATACAGTTATTGGGCTGACTATTACCGGGTCAGCACACAGCGGTACCCCTGAATGAGATGTGATATTTCCAAAATAATACAGCCACCAGCTGAATGGCAACTGCGTCATTGTCCATAACCATCTGCAAAATAGAAAATTGCTGGTAACGGAAACCTATTTCCCTGTCCCCAATAGCTACAGGTTGTGGCAGCTGTGGCAGATATAAGGTTAGGGTTTGGGATTAAGGGAAAGGTTAGGGTTAGGCTGCGGGGAATGAAGGGTCAGGGTTAGGCTGCGGGGAATGAAGGGTCAGGGTTAGGCTGCGGGGCATGGAGGGTTAGGGTTAGGCTGCAGGGAATGAAGGATTAGGGTTAGGCTATGGGACATGGGCCCTGATTCAGAGATTGAAAATAAGAACTTAAAGTTACACCTGGGCTAAACCATGTTGATTTCAGGAGAGTCAAATTTCATTTGTTGCAACAGTATTATAGTTAAAAGGTGATGTTTCCCAGCTCAAGTCTAATTAGCAGTTTAAAAGTGAAGCTGATCAGGTATCTGTGTGCAATAAGTAAAAGCAAAGCATTCTCCCTGCATGCATAGAATAAAATTAACTTGACTCCCCCTGAAATCAACATGGTTTTGCCCAGGTGTAACTTTAAGTTCTTATTTCCAGCCTCTGAATCAGGCCCATGGCGTGTTAAGGTTAGGCTGCAGGGAATGAAGGGTTAGGCTGCAGGGCATGGAAGGTTAGGGTTAGGCTGTGGGGCAGGCTTGCTTGGACCCTGCCCATTACTGTACACTGACTGCATCCTTCCATCCTTTCCCTCCCACAACACCCCCCTCAGAACGCCAGCCCGTGTTCTCCTGTTCGTGTTCTCCAGCCTGTGTTCTCCAGTCTGTGTTCTCCAGTCTGTGTTCTCCAGTCTGTGTTCTCCTGCCCGTGTTCTCCAGGCCGTGTTCTCCAGCCCGTGTTCTCCAGGCCGTGTTCTCCAGCCCGTGTTCTCCAGCCCGTGTTCTCCTGTCCGTGTTCTCCAGCCCGTGTTCTCCAGCCCGTGTTCTCCTGCCCGTGTTCTCCAGCCCGTGTTCTCCTGCCCGTGTTCTCCAGCCCGTGTTCTCCTGCCCGTGTTCTCCAGCCCGTGTTCTCCAGCCCTGACGTTCCGTTTTGTCTCACATGTAATCAGAGATTTATGTTATTCTGTTACTGCAGACTCTCCATAAAGAAGGCGGCGAAACCAGCTCCTGTCACCCTCCAGCCTGAGACGGGAGAACCGGACAGGTACCCAGGAAAACCTACCAGGGGCGTGCAGGACATGACTACAGACATCATGGCTGGGCTCATCAGGTAACGCAGCGCAGTCACACAGCAGCAATTGTCTCTCACCGCGAATGTTTCTGTCACCTGAGCAACATTACCCCAACATTACAGCCATTAATACCGTATACTGCGCTGTTCTCGCATTCACACCAAGCGAGGGCGTATAAGCGCAAGTCACCCCCTTATGGAGACATTCACCTAAACATTGTCCGTGGTCTGTGTAAGAGATACATAGAAAGTGACGGCAGATAAGAGTCACACGGCCCATCCAGTCTGCCCAGTTGTTGCCCCTATTTACCCTCATTATAGTGTAAGATTTAGGATATTCTTATATATATATATATATATATCTCAAGCATCTTTAATCTGTTCTGCTGCTGTTATTATTATTATTATTATTATTATTATTATTTATATAGCGCCACAAATTGTCCACAGCGCTTTACTGAGAACATTAGACATTCCCATCAGTCCCTGACATTCATTCCTATGTACTGCAGTGGGAGGCCTGGATATTTGCAGTGTGTGAGGGCCTGTTTTTAGACGGAGGCCTGGGACAATAATCCCATTAGCCCCAATGTTAATCTGGCCCTGAGGCCAGAGCAAAAGTGCAAGTCCGCAGATGCAGCCTGTCTCTGCTTAGGAAGTGGAGACACATCACTCCTGTGTACATGTGTCCCCCAAAGACCCAGCATAATCCGTAAGTCGAGAATCACTTTATGACCCTATAAAATGTCCCGTTAATAAGCATACGCCATTTTGCTCGCAGAAATCTCTTGGACGACAAGCAGTTTCATGAAGCCCTGACGGAGATTCAGAGTGATCCGCTCCCTTACTTCAGCCAGCTGGGGAGCCGGGAAACCCCACCAAACATGGCCACCGTCCCTGACACTCCAAAAGTAACATCAACCAAGAGAAAATCCAGTACAGCAACTGCAGGACAGCAGAAAGCGGCGGAGACACCAACATCTCCGGGGGCAATGCTCGCTGAGGCTCACAAGGAAGGCCTACAAATGCCCCAGGAGAACACCAAAGAGAACATTAAGAGGTAACGGGGTCAGGGCAATACAGGAAGTAGATCTTGGGTCCCTATAAGACCACTGACCTGATGACACAGGCCTGAACAGAGAACATGAATGGACATCACAGCAACCATTTTGTTCTCAAACCCCTACTAGATATCTCGGCCTAAAGCCTTACATCTGCCTCACACATGTCAATGCTGTCACTCTATTGGCCTCTGCCACCTCTGCTGGGGGGATATCACACACATCTGCTACCTTTTCAGTAAAGCAATGCTTGACCGCGTTTTCCCCAGCACCGTTGTCAGTCTCCGGTCAGAAACTCCTTTTTGTGATATAGGGACATCCGAAAGTTCCTTTTCAGATGTCCCTATTTCGAATGCTGCCCTCTTTATCATTTTTTTTTAGAATGGGTGAGTATGCTGATTGGCATACTCACCCATTCTTATTCGGAAATCCCTCCGCCGTCGCAATATCCCTCCGCCGCCACTATCGATGGACCACAGGAAAGGTGAGTAACCTCTCTCTGTGTGGGACAGGGAGGGTTAGGGTCAGGCTGCAGGGAAGGGAGGGTTAGGGTCAGGCTGCAGGTGAGGGAGAGTTAGGGTCAGGCTGCAGGAGATGGAGGGTTAGGGTCAGGCTGCAGGGGGGGGAGGGTTAAGGTCAGGCTACGGGACATGATGGGTTAGGGATAGGCTACCAGGAAAGGAGGGTTAGGGTAGTGAGAGGGGAGGATTAGGATTAGAATTAGGGAAAAAAGTGGGGAACTATTTTCACTTAATTTTCGGAGCACCGAAAGCTCTAGGGCCGTTCTAACGGGGACCCACACCCCCTAGCACATCATTACACCCTGACCATTAAGCTATGGCTCACAGTATTGACAGGCAGGGGCATGGGGCTTGAGGCAGTGATTTGCATTAAATCACTGCCTCAAGCGCCTCACCTTCAAACCCCACTGTAGCTTCTCCACTGTGAGTGTCCTATAAAGATAACCCCAAAACCCTGTATTCTTAATGTAGTTTCACCAATGCCCCATACAGTACATACAGGGCCCAATTCAATTAGCGTTACACTTTCTATGCACGCCCCATAGAGGTGCGCATAAAAATCTGCAAATTTTTGGTACCGTAAATGACAGGAAAAAGTGCATCGCAAGCTTCTTCCCGTCATCACGGCTAATTGAATCGGGCTCCCATATTGTCCATCCCGGCTTACACAGTTAGGAAAGGAAAACTACTGGTGAGTAAAAAAGTACCAGAAAGCTTTGAAGGACTTCGTCTTCTATAACAGACCACCAGGGGGCACTGAAACATCACATGAACACTGGACATTAGGCTTACTTAAGGTCTATGCGAGTCTGTGTTATATCATTGGTGCGGCCTCACCTGGAATACTGTGTTCATTTCTGAAGGCCGTATCTCTAGAACATAAATACATTAGAGACTGTGCAAAGAAGAGCAACTAGAATGGTGCATGGCCTGTGTCACACACCATACAGAGACAGACTAGAGGAAGTAACATGCATAGCTTGGAGCAGAGAAGAGCAACGAAAATGGTGCATGGCCTGTGTCACACAACATACAGAGATAGACTGGAGGAAGTAACATGTATAGCTTGGAGCAGAGAAGAGCAACAAAAATGGAGCATGGCCTGTGTCACACACCATACAGAGACAGACCAGAGGAAGTAATATGTATAGTTTGGAGCAGAGAAGAGCAACAAAAATGGTGCAAGGCCTGTTTCACACACCATACAGAGACAGACTAGAGGAAGTAACATGTATAGCTTGGAGCAGAGAAGAGCAACTAAAATGGTGCATGGCCTGTGTTACACACCATACAGAGACAGACCAGAGGAAGTAACATGTATAGTTTGGAGCAGAGAAGAGCAACAAAAATGGTGCAAGGCCTGTTTCACACAGCATGCAGAGACAGACTAGAGGAAGTAACATGTATAGCTTGGAGCAGAGAAGAGCAATGAAAATGGTGCATGGCCTGTGTCACACAACATACAGAGATAGACTGGAGGAAGTAACATGTATAGTGTGGAGCAGAGAAGGGTCAGTGGGATATGTTAACAGCTTTCATATACTATATATCAAGAGGTGTAACCAGGTACAGGAGGGGCATTATTTCCTGCTCTGCTCTATTCTTTCTATCTTATCTACTTGTGATCTGGAGATTTTCCCTTTCATGGAAATATCTGACATTGTTCCCAATCCTATGTTTCAGGACCCCGATCTTCAGCCACCTGCTGGAGTCCATCCTGGAGAACACGATCCAGAACATTATGACCGAGGCGAACCGCGGAGAAGTCGTGCTCACCACCCGACCTCGCGTCATCGCGCTGCCTCCGGCAACCCCCAGGTGAGTGAAGGGGCTGGGTGCACTCGCCAAAATAGCAGGGGGAACCTCACTGTCCCATAGACTTGGACCCATCCTGGCATTGTGGATCAGGACTTGGGCAGAAGTTGCTTAGCCCAATTATCAGTCCTGGCGCCTAGTCTCCCGGTTACATCTCCTGAGAGTCTCCTGGTTATCAGGGTGTTCTCCCGGACATTTCTTTCCTGATATTTGCATAATTACAGAGAAGGGGTGGAGCTTTATAACATAAGCCCGCCCCCTCCATTACCCGATAACAGATATCTCATCAGACAGGATCATTTTCTAATAAGGAACTATTGTATGTGCCCCACTTTAGTGCCCCCAGTTCATTTTATGCCCCATTGTGGTGACCCCAGTTCATCATATGCCCAACAGTAGTGCCCTCTGTTCATTATATGCCCCACTTTAGTGTATCTGTTCATCATATGCCCAACAGTAGTGCCCTCTGTTCATTATATGTCCCACAGTGGCACCCCCAGTTCATTATATGCCCCATTGTAGTGCCCGCAGTTCATTATATCACCTGCTGGTGTCAGCACCTTATAGCACCCCCATAATAAAGCCCTGATCAGTGCAGTAGTAAGTATATGATATCTGTGTATTGTGGCACATGGTCGTCCCAGAATCCTCCTCTACCTCCCTACAGAGAGCACACAGCACCTACAGCCGGCCTGCCCCAGGTGCCAGACGCTTTTTACAGCTGTGTCAACACCAGAGCTCTGTGGTTTTGTGAACAAACATTACATTCTGGGTCTCTGCTTGACAGGGGGATCACACCGACCTCCTCAGCCCGGTCTGCGTCCATGGCACACAGTGTACCAGCCGCCTCCGAGCCGCCCAAAGCTCCAAGACCTAACCCTCCTGCGGCTATTCAATGATGAACCGCCTGCGCCTGGCGGGTGGTGCAATATCACCAGGAGGATTTCACGCTCCCAATGTCCTCATAGCTGTCAGTGTGGACTGTCGAGGGGCCCTGAACACAGGCGAAGCAGCCAAACAATTAGCACTAAAATTAGACGCCATTCCTGTGACATCACTAGGGTTCAGTGATGTCACTGGTACCAACCAATCAGGGGTTGATTCAAATGGCGCCGCCCGAGCTCCGAATCTTATGGGATAAAGAAAACGTGTATTATTCCTGCGGCATACGACCAGCTCCGTAAAGAGAAAATAAAAGTCTTGTTATAACAGATGTTTTGCAAGTTCCTTAAAATGTCAGATAACAATAGACGCCAATGTGCTTTGTTTTATTGTTGCGCTGGGTTGCGTTACTGACGTTACTTCCTTTATTTCACGGCTGATATCTGGACGGCTGCCCAGCCAACCTTTCAGGCACTCGTTCTCCTTCCAAGCGGATCTAGATTTGGAGTGGAGCCCGAGTAACGATCCAGTGAGAGTGCAAGCTCTGCAGACGGGAAAGTTGGCTACACACTGGGGCTCTTTCTGCTGATCACATGATGAACGTCAGCTTCAGCAGAGATCTCAGCCGTGTGTACTGTCCAACGACGCTGCGGCATCCCCCGACACAGCATCCGATCATTTGATTGGTGTTTGGGACAGTCTATTTCTCCCAATCAATGATGTTGTGATGTCAGCGAGTCCTCAAACGATTCTATTTTCACTTCCTGCTGTAGGTCCGGATTGAGGGTGTGTGTATTCAAATTGGGTTGGGAGAAGCTGGTTAGGAGAGAGAAACACATATCTGCCGGAAAATAGAGTATCGTGTGCAGGGCCGCCATCAGGGAGAACAGCCGGGACGACTATCCCAGCCCAGGGAAGCAGTCTCCCGCAACAAAATGCTGTTTCCGAAAGAGAGACAGCCAAAAGCTCATTTATTTTTCAGCATCTTACCCATCACACCACCGCACCGGACAGGTTAGTATTACAGGAGAGTCTATGGGGAGTAATATTTTATAGAGAGTCTTAGGGCCAGATTTACTAAGCTGTGGGTTTGGAAAAGTGGAGATGTTGCCCATAGCAACCAATCAGATTCTAGCTCTCACTTTCCTATTACACACTAGAGAATGTCAGCTACAATCTGATTGGTTGCTATGGGCCACATCTCTACTTTTCCAAACCCACCGCTTAGTAAATCAGGCCCTTAGAGTTAGGCTGCGGGGAGGGGAGTCTTAGGCTGCAGGGAGGAGAGGGTTAGGGTAACAGAAGGGGAGGGTTAAGGTAATGGAAGGGGAGGGTTAGGGTAAGTATTAGGGTAAGGGTTGGTGCTACATCTTCATTGTTCTCCTCTGTGTCAGGCCCGGAGACAGGTGGACCTGCTAATACTTACCTTAGCTCTGCAGCAGTAGCAGGAATTGGCGGTACACATTAGTGAGGCGCTCAGGGAAGTCCTGTTATTGCAGGTCTGCAATGCTCCACCTCTAGGTGACATCACAGATGACATCACATGGGGGGGGCCCATAAAGAATGACGAGGATGAGCGGCAATCCTCTGCTTATCAGGTTTAAAAAAGAATAAAAATCACGATCGTGTCATTAATGGTAAAGAAAAAAAAGCGTTTATAAAAAATAATTGATGCTTCAGGTTTAAAAGCATGTGTAGTGCTGCGTGTACACTAAAAATACGCCAGGTCCAGAGGAGCTGTGTTGCGGTGGCAAGCAGACGTGACTTGGCATAATAACGTACAGTCTGCTCGCTGGCACCATGAGGCAGTAGGGTATGCCAGTTGGCGCCAGAGGAGTGGTTCGTAGAACCATCAAACACATCACGAACCCTGCGCTCGCGGAGTCCAACATCTCTCTCCTCACAAATCTGACTGGTAAAGAATCGGAAATGGGGATCTGGCAGCTCCGTTCTTACTTTAGCAAACGCCCCACAAAGATACGCACGGAAAGGTTAAGGTCACAAGGGGAGTATCACGAGAGCGCGCTTGACACTTAGGGGCGTGTTTTTGCAAATCTGCGTTTACTCATTTCCTACTCAAGTGTGGATCAGGCCCATAGGACTGTATTCACACTTAAGAAGGTTTTAGGTTCTTAATTATGCGCAACTAGTAGCAAGATCCCCTGACACGTCCCTGGTTTTCAGCTTCCTCATAGGGCTCCCTTATCTTTAGGTTCTTAGTTGTGTGCGGAGGGCGGCTAATTAAGAAAGTTTCTGCCTAACCGCGCCCAGATTTCCTCATTTAAATGGCTCCCTCCACACAATCTTCTTACTTTCGTTCCTAAGTTTTCTCGGTACGCCTTTTGCTTCTTAAGTCGCTACGAATCTAGAAGACATAGGTTGGTAATAGTGATTCATCGCTGTCCCGTTCTTATGGCCTACGTAAATTGTGTTATATTAAGGTACTATGCACGCGCAGTATATCCCTTTCTAAATATACGCACCTAAAAAGATTCTTGTATTCTTAAGTGTGAATCAGGCCTATACGGCTTTAAAATAAAAAAAGAGCGATGTATAATGTGTACAGTCACACAGAAGAGACATTAATGTGTAATTATTACCCCCTCCTGCGTCCATACATACAGCACACCTCTATCTGGGGACAGCCAGGTGTTGTATCTGAAAATACTACAGTTTAGCACATGGGCAAAATGACGCGATTTAAAAATGAATTGACGCCATTGTCGGCTGTTCATTGCCACTAATTACCTGCTTTGCTGCACAAGCCCTAAAGAAGCACATCTCATTACCGTAACAGCTAAGACGACATCACTTATCCCAGTACGTTCTCCAGCCAAGCCTTCATAATACAGTAATTGTGTAAATGCAAGGTTTAAAGTGACCCAGGGCTTAGCCCACACCAGGTACAGGACAGAAACTCCCTGTGGTTATCAGTATGTTCATCCCCTGTAATGCTCTGTTCTCCTAACAAGGATCATTCATTAAGAAGCAAAGCACTGTATGTAAAAGAGACCTCTCTATGCAGGATCATTTTATACCTGCCAGTTCTGGGACTGTGTAATCAGGCGTGTAACTACAGGGGGCGCTAGAGGTGCTGCTGCTACAGGGCCTGGATTAGGAAAGGGGGGAGGCTGTGGCAGTGGCTGCCCTGATACTGAAAGCAAGCTGTCAGAGGTGATAGCGTGCCAAGCGCTGTTTTAAGCTGTCAGCCTCTGAAAGCTGCTTTCACGCAGACAGCCCCGCCCACCTCTGCATCCAGTCAAACATGGTTCCGCCCAGTCCTGCCCATGCAGATCCCAGTCCCGCCCATGCAGATCAATGATTAATTATTATCCTATTAATAGGAGCAAATTTACCTTCTGGGACAAATGTGCACTTTGAAAAATCATTTCCTGCTGGGGGTAAAAACCAGGCCCTACAGTAATATTACAGGAGACTCCCTGCTCAAATGCTTAGTAAAAATACAGCCGGTCTGTCCATGCAACAGACTTTCTGTTCATGATCAGCTGTGCAGTTCATTATTAAGGCCCTTTATAGGACAGTTTAGTATTTAAATTCACCCGTGATTGTGTTTTGGAAAGCCAGCGATCCGGTGTAATACATTAACGCCATAATCTTAGGCATCTACTGAACTCCCCGGGTGATAATTAACAGAAGGTTATCTCCATCTTCCACCCTCATCCTGCACAGTGCACAAATCTGCAAATAGATAGAGAAGCGTGAGCAGATCTGTAGCCAGCTGAATATACTTCATTAGAGTGAGGGAGGACGGCTTGCTCTCCCGGAAGTCTCCCTGACATCTGGAAGACTATAGACTAGATCCATACTTAGGCATAATGTAAGCCTAACTGTAACATCTGCACATGCGGGTGCCAGGTGTTATGCTGCGGATCTCCTGGCGCACAAAATGCAATTGGAGATCCAGAAAACAGAGCGGCCAATCCCCGCCAAAACTCGCAGGGGAAGAACATTTACATTTTACAGCATGGGCTGGCGGAATCTTCAAGAGGATCAGGCCAAGCACCGTTTTATCTGCTCTTCTCTTCTCTTAGCTATACGTTACTTCCTCTAGTCTTTCTCTGTATGGTGTGTGACACAGGCCAAGCACCATTTTAGCTGCTCTTCTCTGCTCCAAGCTATACACGTTACTTCCTCTAGTCTTTCTCTGTATGCTGTGTGACACAGGCCATGCACCATTTTAGCTGCTCTTCTCTGCTCCAAGCTATACATGTTACTTCCTCTAGTCTGTCTCTGTATGTTGTGTGATGCAGGCCATGCACCATTTAAGCTGCTCTTCTCTGCTCCAAGCTATACATGTTACTTCCTCTAGTCTGTCTCTGTATGGTGTGTGACACAGGCCATGCACCATTTTTGTTGCTCTTCTCTGCTCTAAGCTATACGCTATACATGTTACTTCCTCTAGTCTGTCTCTGTATGGTGTGTGACACAGGCCATGCACCATTTTAGTTGCTCTTCTTTGCAGTCTCTAATGTATTTATGTCCTTCTGGAGATACAGCTCCAGCACTGACCCCAGTATTCCAGGTGAGACCGCACCAATGACCTATAAAGTGACATCACTACTTCTCTCTCTCTAATACTAATTCCTCTCCTTATACAACCAAGCATCTGATTTGCCTTTGTCATTACTGTGTTACATTGCTTGGCTGCCTTTATGTCACATGACACAGTGACTCTTAGATCTCTTTCCTCCTCAGTAGTTTCCATTTCCATGCAGTTTATTCTAAATTCAGCTTTTGCAATTATAAGACCCATGCGTGTGATTTTGCATTTTTTGCCATTAAACTCTACTTGTCCCACCCTCGGCCATTTCTCCCGTCTACCCAGATCATCAGTTATTTATCCCCCATGTTATGCTGGCATATTTTCTCTACTACAAGTGACTGTCAATGAAGTAATATGCTTGGTTGTGTTTGCTTTGAGGGGAATGAATGGTTAATGTTCTCCCTGGTTTATCAGCTGTTGTGGCCTCAGGCTTTCCTATAACCTGTCCCTGCACACAGATCCTCTTGTACCTGTTTGGTTATTCTCTGATAGCAGCGGATTATCTTTGACATTTTCTGTAGTAAATCCTGAAATGGTCATTGTTCAGCTTAGTTCCTCGAAGGGGAACAGAAACAAGAAACAGCCTCCACCTCTATCATCTGACCAGTGTAGAGAATTTTTCTTGTTCCGAGCGTAATTTTACTTGCATAGCTACTACACAAGCGTAGTAACTCTTCTACGCTATCTACGTAACTTTGCGTTACGTAGATTGCGTAAATGCGTAGTAGCTCTGCTCGGAACAAGAAAAATTCTGAAGTGAGAATCTGGGCCGCAACGTGCGATTATAAGCTCTTGTGGCAAAATAAGCGCAAATTTAACGTTATAATGAGCCATTCGCATTGTCTGTTAGTAGGATCCCTTCCTTTGTACGGTGTATCGTCATCATTATTATCGTTAGTCGTTACACCAGGGGTCGGACAAAATTATTTTTAGCTTTTTTTCAACTTGTGCCTTTGCAGGCGTTGTTTCCGCGCTATTAGGCCACGTTTTCCGGTGGCCATTGAACCGCAAATCAGGGGCCTCTTATTTACTGACGCCTTGGACCACAAGATTTCATAGGGGAAATGGAAAAGGGGCGTGGCAACGCCATGACCATAATAACAGGCCCCCCCCCCCCCTTTCCTCCATGCAAATCATGCTTCGCAAGGCTCAGTGGGGGAGGGGATGGAGGGTGGTTGGGTTGTCACACGGAGGCATTATGAATGGGATGCGGCTGACGGCTGTATCATTGTTTGAAAAGCCTGGAAAATAGAAAATTGCTATTAGGAACCTATTTCCCCGAACCCAAGAACTACAGGCTGCGGTGGTTGTTGTGAGCAGATTAGGGTTAGGCTGCCGGCGGGTAAAAGTTTAAGGGTTAGAGCTTAAGGGGAGGGTTAGGGTTAGGCTGCAGGACATGGAGGGTTAGGCTGCAGGACATGGAGGGTTAGGGCTGAAAAAGGGGAAGGTTAGGGTTAGGCTGCAGGACATGGAGGGTTAGGGTTAGGCTGCAGTACTTGGAGGGTTAGGGTTAGGCTGCAGTACATGGAGGGTTAGGCTGCAGTACTTGGAGGGTTAGGGTTAGACTGCAGGACATGGAGGTATAGGGCTGAAAAAGGGGAAGGTTAGGCTGCTGTACATGGAGGGTTAGGCTGCAGTACATGGATGGTTAGGGTTAGGCTGCGGTACATGGAGTGTTAGGGCTGAAGAAGGGGAAGGTTAGGGTTAGGCTGCACTACTTGGAAGGTTAGGGTTAGGCTGCAGTACATGGAGGGTTAGGCTGTACGGCATGCAGGGTTAAGGTTAGGCTGTGGAAGGGTTAAGTTAAACACTTACCTTTTAGCGAATGTCTCTTCGTGACTTCAGGCGTCGCATCTTCGCTGCTTTCTACAGTGCAGACAGTCTACATTCAGCTGCCGTACAATGGTCATTCGTAATGAATCCAACGGTATCGATGAAAGACACTCATCATGGACCAAAGGAATCCAATATTGGATACGCTCTATATCTATATCAAGCATAGGAGGCCATTCTCCTAGCTCACAGACTTCTGTCTTAGGGACCTTCCCTTGAAACTTCCAATCCGATCACACTTAAAATGGGGACAAATCGGAAACTTTAATAGTGAGCCGTCAGAATACGCCAGGGGAGAAAGCCAGAGGCGTGGGGTGGGGGGGGGGGNGATGTGGCCAGCATTAGACAGGGCAGAGAGGAAGTAAGGAGAGGCCGGTGTCACACTTATACAGGAAGATTGTAGTGGCAAACAAATCTCCATAGCCAACAACCGTCAAACATACAAATCGTTATCTAATCTCTGCCATATGACCAGTCAGTCAGGACAGTGTCATTACTGCAGCAGGACATTTCCATCCTCAGCTGCAAGCGCAGCCTCAGTCCTGGGCGCTGCCTGATCATATCTCATGCAAAACCTCTGTCTATTACTGGGGACAGCAGCTGCCTGGAGAGAAACGACCGGGGAGAATTTTCATATGGAACTCGTCATCCAATGCTCAGAGATTTGAATGGAGCCAGTCTGGTTCCTTATTATTCAAACTCACAGAAAGGAAACTGTTGATAGGAAAGAGGAAGAAAATAAACATTACGCGCTCGGCAGATGGTACAGGTAGAGATGAGCGCAAGCCCACGCCCCCATCCTTTGTTCCACATACAGCAGTGCTGAAGCTTCCTCACAACAGTGACAGTTTTGTTCCACAGATGGGAAAAATCATCAACTCCTTCAATTATTTATTTAATCCACAAGTGTTTTATCAGAATGACTAAGGAGAGGATCCAGAACATGAACATAAGAGGAAAACGGGTGGAAAAATACACCTGGGCAAAACCATGTTACATTTCAGGGAGGCAAATGTCATCTGTTACAAACAGATAACAGTGTAATAGTAACGCTGGTCAGTATCTGTGTAATAATATAATAGTATTAGAGATGAGAGGTGATAAATAACAGTGTGATAGTAACGCTGGTCATTATATGTGTAATATAATAATATTAGAAAAGAGAGGTGATAAATAACAGTGTAATAGTAACGCTGGTCGATATCTGTGTAATAATATAATAATTATATAATAGTATTACAGATGAGAGGTGATAATAACAGTGTGATAGTAACGCTGGTCGATATCTGTGTAATAATATAATAATTATATAATAGTATTACAGATGAGAGGTGATGGTTCCTAGAACAAGTCTAAATAACAGTATAATAGTAATGCATAATAATGGATGGTACTATATTGTATTATTACAGATTTAAGATTAAAATATACATTTCTAATGAGTCTAAAAAAAAGTTATATATTATATATGTATTTTTCCCCATAGCCAAATAAATAAAACACAACAAATTTGTCAAAAAACAAAAATAAAAAAAAAGTAAAGAAAAGGAACAATAAAAATAAGCAAAAAAATATTTCCGTTTATAAAAATTGTCTGAATAAAATGTTGGTACTTGTGTTGCTCATTGCAAGAATCATAACCCATGAAATCGCTCTCCCTGCACTGTATGCAAGCTGTCAGAGGTTGACAGCTTAAACCAGCGCTCAGCACTCCATGTATGAGTGTATGTATAGTGCTCAGCACTCCATGTATGAGTGTATGTATGTATGTATAGCGTTCGGCGCTCCATGTATGAGTGTATGTATAGCGTTCGGCGCTCCATGTATGAGTGTATGTATAGCGTTCGGTGCTCCATGTATGAGTGTATGTATGTATGTATAGCGTTCAGCGCTCCATGTATGAGTGTATGTATGTATATCGCTATAGCGCTCAGCATTCATACACGGAGTGCCAAGTGCTGTTTTAAGCTGTCAACCTCTGACAGCTTGTTTCACGCAGACAGCTCCCTACATAACATGGCTCCTCCCAGTACCATCCATCGAGACTCGGGCCCCGCCTCCCTGATACGGGGCTCCAGTCTGTCACTTTCCACCCCTGGTTGTGCATGTAGAATATGAGACTCCACAGTGTTCACTCATTAAAAAAAAATCAACTTCCAAACTTTTTTTTTAAAGGAGTGAACACATAGGGTTTAATGGCACCGTGCCCGTATTGTAGGCAAATCAGGAACAATAGAGAAGTAATTATGCAGCCTTTCACCAAACAGGAACTTCTTCCAAAGGGGCTGATCCAGGGCTGGGATAAGTGCAATGATATTTTTGCATGCAGGGACAATACTGTTCATTCACTCATTACACACAGCTCTAGGACACCTCCCCTCTCAACTCCAATCCTGTTTGCACCATTTAAATTGACCTCTCCTGCATTCAGCATGGTCCTGCCCAGGTGTCCATGTGCACCTGTTCTTCTGTTACTCCCTGGGTCAGTTCTGAAAACATGGGCGGGGGAGGGGATGCAGTTGCTGGACCGATCAGCTGATTTTCGACACTGATAGAGACGACAGCTTCATCGCGGCTGAGTGTCCAAATAGTCCTACTATAAGAAATATACCTAATAAGAACGGGTACTATGTCGAATTCCAATAGCAGGTTTACTTAGGGCAAAACCAGATTAACAATGGGGCGGAGGGGCCTACAGACCCAGGCCTACATCTCAAAATAGGCCCATCAAAAAATCCAATTTATATGATAAGCGGTCGCCCAGCTGGCTGCGCGGCTTCCAACCCCTGAACTCTGCCTGTGTTTTCCCAGGCTCGCAGTCGCTGCTCTCCTACTGAGCAGATCTGTGGTGTCATTAACACGTAAAATGGACAGTTTTGGAGCCAATGAGCATGCTCTGCCGTAGAAGCTCCTCCTATCAGCCATTAAGGAGCACAGATGTGTCTCATGAGCCTTCAGGGGGATAAGTATTGTTAGTAACCATATGCTCCTTGTGCCATACTGGTCACACTAAGCCACGGCTGGTCATGCCCAATCCAATGGGTCCTTTCAGCCCTAGACCCATGTGGCCCTTCATCCGGCCCTGGATTAGGGTTAGGCTGCCGGACATGGAGGGATAAGGGTAGGCTGCTAGAAGGGAAAGCTTAGGGTTAGGCTGCAGGTCAGGGAGGGTTAAGGTTAGGCTGCGGAACAGAGAGGGTTAAGGTTAGGCTGCAGGTCAGGGAGGGTTAAGGTTAGGCTGCGGAACAGAGAGGGTTAAGGTTAGGCTGCGGAACAGAGAGGGTTAAGGTTAGGCTGCGGAACAGAGAGGGTCAAGATACCTCTCGCCGTTACAATTTTCAGAGATCCTCCAGGAGCTGTATCCATGCTTTCTCACTGGAAACTGTCGCCATTTCACTGTTGTGGGTTGTTTCTCTGCTAATCAGATGATGGAACAGGCGACTGCGCCCGAACAGGAGAACCTTCCTTTTTACTTATCCAGAAGTACTGTCCCCATTTTATTTCCCAAAATACATTTCCACAGCTTTAAATCTTTTCACGTCTACATGTCAATACTGACGGTTCTAAATTTCCACTTCAATCTCTGGTAACAATTATTTGTCATGGAATGCAGTGATCTGAGGTCTCACAAGATGCTACAGTAGAAATCTATTTGGACATAACAATATAGTGAAATCTGGGCTCAGCAATAAGGCCCTTTGGACCGGATCCAGACTTAATAAACGTGGGCGGTTTTTGCTCTTTGCGACTGGACGCACACAGGGCTTCCAGCGTGAATCCGGACTTGCGTGCTGGAATCCATTGTGTTAGTGGGGCGGGTAGAGTACAATGAATACACAAGGTAGGAGGGGGATGGGTTTAAAACGTGCAGTATTACAGTGGGTCCTGCTCTCGTAACACCATACAGGAGTTAGGACGCTGAAGGGATCCTGCATCCTATCCAATGTTTTACAGCCAATATCGCATTACACAACGGCAGATAAGAGCCACACGGCCAATCCAATCTGCCCAATTATTATTTTCATAACCACTGACCCTGTGCCATATTAAACTTGCAATCAATTTAACGTTTAGGATATCCTTATATTTATCCTAAACATGTCAAAATAGTTTTAATGCACAAGGCTCCATCCAATCAGATAAGAGGGGATTCCACCAATCAGCTGCCCTCTCAGTGGTGGGAGTCCCCGGCACGATGGTTGTCTTTCAGAAGTAGAGACAGCCGAAAGTTCTTTTTCTTCTTTCTCTATATCGAATATCAGCCATTTTAGATTTTTTTTCTTGTGAATGAGTGGCTGTGCTGATTGGCACACTCACCCTTTCATTTTTGGAAGCACCGCTGGACCCACCACAGGAGAGGTGAATAACCTCTTTGAGTACTTTTAGGGTTAGGGTTAGGCCCTGGGGAAGGGCGGGTTAGGGGGCAGGTTGCAGGGAAGGGAGTCTAAGGGTTAGGCTGCGGGTAAGGGGGGGTTAGGCTCAGCCTGCAGGGATTAGGGTTAGGGGTGCGGTAATAGAAGGGGTATGTTAGGGTTAGATCTGATACTCACCATCCGGAGCACTGTGTTTGGTGCTACGGGGATCGATTATTTTGCCTCTTCGGAAGTGGCTGAGAGAGAACGGAATACGGCCATTCTTGACGGGGAACCACAACCCCCTCTCAGTAAAGCAATCTTTCCGCACATTTCCTCCACCTACCACCCTCCAGTTTAAATGCAGGCCCTCGTGTTTCAAGTGCAATAATAAAGGGTGAATGATTGACCCCCAATAAGTGCACAGTATACTTCATCTCCTCTGTGGTTGAGACTTACATATATCAATTAATGTTGCAATTGTTCTGCTTATACCTATAAAACATGGCTACAGAATGGGATATTTTTAATATACATGAACCCCTCCACAAAATGGGGGTGTCTGTTCTATTTATAGATAGTTAAGAATTCAATGTCACAAATTCAAAATGACAAAATGACATCTGTCTGGCGTCAGGTCGGACCTGATAAACGACAAAGCACGGTGACAATTACAGAAAATTGTCAGATAAGAGTTTAACCCCCGGGAGAGTCACTTGCACTGGGGGGACAGTTATTTAACAATTATGACCCCACCCAGCTTTTTGTAATCACAGTATTCAATTAACTAATCTGAATGGTCATTAGCATGGAAATTAGGACTGGGTGTTTCACCAGAGACGTGTCATATTAGATTTGGCTAAGGACAAAATTAGATTGGGAAGTCCTTCTGTGACTTCAAAAAATGTCATGCTTCATGATAAAAGACTATTTATGATACTTGTTCCATTAAGATAACCATCAGGGCTGTGCTGTTTAATTTCTAGCCTAAAAATCAATCATATATGACATGTTTTATAGACGGAATACGATCGCAGATTTTCTGCCACAAACCTGTGAATAAAGCATTTAGTGAGAAACACTTTTAACGGATTATTCTATACAATAATATTTAAATGAATAAAAAAGAACATTTTCGGATTGTTCCGTTCAAATGAAGCACAGATTATGCATTGGAAAAGAATATATTGTCTCTTTAAATTATGATCATATATTAAATTCAGATTAGTTTTTGGCCTATCAAGGATTACAACCTATTAACTGAATTAACTAAAATATTTAATTGTAATATTATTTCAAATATTTATTGATGGGAATTGTAACATTTACAAACGAGTCATTATTATTATTATTATTATTATTATTATTATTTTATTGTTTTAGAAAATACCCCAAAAATATACATGAGTTACTAAAGAATATACATTATATATTTACTGGATATTTAATATACTAGATATTCATTTTGAGGTTTTTTTGATGCATTTCATAGATTTAAATATTGGCACCTTTTCAAAATTAAAGCTGTGAATTCATGTGATTCACTGATTTAATATCATCCATGGAAATGTGCTATTGCCATAAACTCCAGGTTAATATTCTTATGAGCTATAATATAATTATCCTGGATAAAAAAAATACCAAAAAACGAACAAAATAAAACAGTTTTATAAATAAAATAAAAAACTATAGCAAATGGAAAATCTGTTATTCCTTGAATGTGGGGTTTGTTGTAAACATAAGAACGAAGATAAAGGAGCGGATCGCAGAGTTCGAGAGTCAAAGCAATGTCTGAACCTTAACACACCACGTCACAACGAAAGTGTAAAAAAGGAACGCAGAAGCGCAGCCTAAATGAGCTCTGCACACTCAGCACGGGAGCGAGCAGAGAAACACACGTGTGCACGACTGCCCATCCTTCTGTGTCCGCATCCATCTGCTGCACCATATTCCAATAAGAAAAGGGGCGTCTTCTCTTTTAAGTAGGTGTAGTAGCAGGAAAAGAATATACTTAATGATAGTTATTGCACAAAAATTAAATACCGAATTTAAAAATGTAATTTAAAGTTGTCCAGAAAACATCCCTCTCAACTCTAATTCTGTTTGCACAGTCGAAACTTGCCCCTCCCCCCAGGTTGTGGTGGTACAACCTATAGCGCACATTTGCCTCTGTTTTGCTGGTAGGCGGGGCACACACTGTCGTTTTTTCTGACGCTTATTGTGCAGATCACATCAATAACAAGTTTCAGGTTACATCTTACCAGTGTGTACGGTTCATTAGAAACAGCGGAACGTATGCAGACTCCCAGACGTATAACATATAACATATACGTCCGGAGCTTTGCGGTTTTTACTACTGCGCATGCGCAATACATTTTTAACGTAATCTACGTATCTTTTCCTTATGTAGATTGCGTATATGCAGTCTTTAAGATATAGAATATACGCAATCTACGTAAGGAAAAGATACATAGATTACATCAAAAATTTATTGCGCATGCGCAGTAGTAAAAACCGCAAAACTCCGGACGTTATATGTTATACGTCCGAGAGTCTGCAGACGGTCCAGCATCCGATTGTCTGATTTTGGGAAGCGACTCATTTTCACGATCAGCACTGAACAAAGAACAAAGACACATCCATTCTGCAACGTTTCATCGAGTACAGGTGAATCATTACACAAATCGGCCTGAAATCTTCAGTACTATCTTTACAGATATTGCATTGTCAGAAAAACCTCCCGTGTGTACCCAGCTTTACACTGGAGAGGTCTCAAGTTCTCTAATAGTAACTTCATAAAGCAGATCACTGGTTTTTATTTTAAACATCTAAATTATAGAGAACTGCAGAAAAGTGTCGCAACTCATCTATATTTGGGGATGAATATTCAGATAATGGAGAGCAACTGTGCTAATGGGGAATGCTGACCAAAACTGTCACACTGTCACACTCATACATGGAGCTATACATACACTCATACATGGAGCTATACATACACTCATACATGGAGCTATACATACACTCA
>WWET01006872.1:41070-53997 GCA_011038615.1 Limnodynastes dumerilii | reverse complement strand
GAGAATAATCGAAAATACAACAATCGAAATAGAAATACAATCGAAATGTGCATGTTTCGTAACCTATTACATTCGAAATAGGGAACGTTCGAAATAGCGAAAATTCGAAATTGCGAACTTTCGAAATAGCGAAAATTCGCAATTTAGTGGTCGAAATAGAGATTTTCGAAATTGGCATTTTCTAACCGGGGACTGACTACCCTTCCAGAGAGTGTGTTTAGTTTTTCTCCACATTGTATCTTATGACCGTCTGTTATTAGTTCAAACTCATCGTTTTACACTTCTTATAGAAGTTCTATGGCTATGCAATTCCAATAGGAATAAAACAAATAGTCCCCTCTTACAGACTACAGACCTGATCCTGACTTACAAAAGTTGGGCATTCCATTCCTTGCATTTTGTTACGGTGCATGCATGCATGCAATTAAGGCTTCCAAGCAAGGATCTGGAACCTTAAATCTAGACTTCTATCTGGAAGACTTTTCGAAAGCAGGGTAAGACTTGTACAGCGTATATGCAAGGTGGGAAAGATTTAAATTGCACAGTAAAAACTGGGTTAAGCTCTTACATGCAATCCAGATTTTACGAGTCGTATCTGTTTTACATTTTTAGCAGAGATATAATCTCACTAAACTCAACTTTTTTTCTTTATTGTGGTTCACCCGATTTTGCAAACTGCACATGCTCACGTATTCAGGCACCCTGATCCAATAGTGACTTATGCCTTTTTTAATAATTCCATAGAGGGGCAGAATGTATTCATAAGTGCGTGATGATTAATATTAAAATTTACAATATAGGCAGGGATTCAGGTTGTGGATCTGGTATGAAATTTGACAATCAAAATGTCGACACCATGATGTCAACAGTCAGTATGTAGACAGGTACAGAATGTCAACATGTCAAAATGTCATCAGATACAAAATGTCGACAGGTCAAAATGTCGACAATTGAGTATTATGGGCCAGATCCAGAGCTACATCCACTAGCGTATTTACACTAACCAGAGTGTCTTAAAAATGCTATTTTGTATGTACTGCGCATGCAGATGCAAATGCAGATGTTACGGCACGTAACTCTGAACGTACGTACCTGCCTGGTATCAACAGCATTACTACAAACGAAGGGGTGTGTCAGCCATACAACACCCGTAATTACGCTTAGGAGGCGGGGTGAGGCATTTAAATTGTACAATATGGGCGTGCTAAGGCTCTTACGTACGTGCAGCCATTACGGCTGACAGTAGTTATGCTTTGAAAAGTTAGGGGAGTGCATAGTAATAACACTAGTGTAAATACGCTACGTGTTGAAACGTAAAGGGAATGTAGGTCTGGATCCGGCCCTATGTTAGTAGTTGTTTGTAACATCTACAGAGTTAGAGTCTGGTTCACAGCGGTCCTAGAAAACCCCATGTGACCGATGTGAACCAGCCTCTAACCTATGTGTTCTATATCTCTATTTAAATGTATGGTGGTGTTACACGCTGCAGGAATAAACCTAGCAGCGTGTGACATTCCCTTCTGGGTTCTATGTGCCTGGATTCTACCAACTGCAGTATAATCTATGGAGGTGTTTCTGATTGCTGCAGCTGATTGGAGGAGTGGTCCTTAAATATCCTCTTGCCGGGAAATTTTGTTGTAGCGTCTGGTTTACCTGCCGTCTGATCATGCTCTGTTGTTTATTTGATTGTGCCTTGATCCCTCTGTTTACCCTGGTGTATTCCAATTACCTTCCTTCTGCCCTCAGTACCTTCGTTTGTCTGCCCCCTGTCCTGTGTGAAGTGCGCGTTGCAAGTAGCCTGCTGCTCGAGTTGGCGGCTTCAGCTCCGGACAGGTTCCGGCCAGCTCCCTCTTTTGAGTGGTGTGCCTGTGTGCTTGAGATCTCACATTCTCTCCGTTCCTACCGGGTGAGTGATTCCATCTACTCCTCTCCTGTGCATGCACACTGCGATTGCCATCTTTCAGTGTGCTGGAGTCCACATGTTGTACTCCTTCAGTTTGCATCTACCATTTGGTGTTTACCATCTCATCTTCCTGTGTTATACCGCTGTGTGTTCCATCTCTCAGTGTGTATTGGTGAGTGAATGTTTACCACTGTGCACTACATCTCTCAGTGTGTATTATGAGCTTGAGTCAGCCCATCAGACTCTGCTTTCCTGTCTTGCGGTGTGTTTTTTTCCACCTGACGCATACCTGTCTCAGTCCCCATCCTGGGATTTGTTTTTCTACCAGGTATTGTCATCTACCCAGGGGACTCCTTGTCTGTTGAATATCTCTAGGGTACTCTGTACTCCCCTGTACTTTCCTGGCTATTTCCCTTCTCTGCCCGCTACCTGTGTGCCTGGGTTCCAGATTATATATTGCCATACAGTATTCTGGTATACAATGGTTCCTGCCTGTGTACATTTTAGTATTCCTGTGTGCAACGGTTCCAGTCAGTGCATTGTGTACCTATATCTTTGAGTGCAAGGGTTCCAGTCCGTACCTTAGTGTATGAGGGTTCCAGTTGGTATTCTTGTGTGCCTGGGTTCCTGTATTGGTACCTACACTGCAGTTTTCCCTTGGAGGCAATTACTGGGGGCCGCAACCTATCAAGTGCCAGCAACCCAGGCTATCCTCATCATCAGAGGCTCTAATGAAAACCTGGCCCTGGTTTAGACTCCGCATCCCAGTGAGAATCCCTTGGGAGACTGTAACAGCAGTAGTATAAGCACTTTGGGCCAGATCCTGAGCTAAGTACTCTAGCGTATTTACGCTAGCCGATTATGTAAAATCGGCTATTTATATTTACTACGCATGCGCGTGGCAGATGTTACGCCACGTAGCGCTGAACGTATGTACCATCAGTGTATCTATAAACTAAGGGGCGGGGACATCCATACCACACCCGTAATTACGCATTGTAGGCGGAGGGAGCCATTTAAATTGGACAGTATTGGCTGGGTTTGGCCATCACATACATAAATCCATTATGTACATCAGTATTACACTAGGAAAAGTTAAGGTAGGGTTTGGGCAGCGTAAAACGCCCAAAGTACATACGAGCAAGGGGAGTGCCTAGGGGAGTGCATAGAAATTACGCCAGCGTAAATATCCTACACATTCTATCATAACTAGCCCATAGTTCTGGATTTACCCCTTTCTGAGGAGACCCAGTTGGGAGATATGCGTCAAAGTGCTTAGTTATCAATCCAGCAGCGAATCCTGATCTTCTGCACATTGAAAGATTGATAGCTGTAAAGAGGTCTATGTGGTGAAGAATCATCAATACCAATACTGCAACATATTGTGAACAACATAAAATTTATTCTCACAGAGCCGAAGTAGTAGATATACAGTAGTAGATATACAACCGTGCCGCCGGCATCTGAGTGGAACCATGCGGAGGAATTTCCACTCTCAGCGGTATAGCCATAGCCAGTCATTTACCTGGAACTTATCTACAGGTGCTGGAAGCAACAGTGGGTGAGATGCGCTGTGCTATACCAGAGTGATTATCTGGATGTTAATAACACTGGTGGAGGGGCTAAGTACCGGAGGAGATTATCATCACAAAGACATTGTGAGTTGAAACCATTAATATTGTTATATCACATGGCAGTGTTATAAATACAGCTCTTATCAGACTTACATATAGATCAAATTATATTAACTGATGCAAATATCGTACTGAAAGCTGTAAAACATATGCTTAGCCAAGTAGCCAAGTGGTTAAGGATATAGGGGTAAATCCAGACCTACGGGCTAGTTACGTTAGAACGCGTAGCATTTTTACGCTAGCGTAATTACTATGTACTCCCCTGGGCACCCCCCTTGCTCGTACGTACTATGGCCGTTTTACGCTGCCCAAACCCTACCTTAACTTTTCCTAGTGTAAGTACTGACGTACGTAATGGATTTACGTATGTGATGGCCAAACCCAGCCCATACTGTCCAATATAAATGCCTCCCTCCGCTTTCAAAGCATAATTACGGGTGTCGTATTGATGCCCCCGACCCTTCATTCATAGTTACTCTGATAGTACATATGTTAAGAGTTACATGGCGTAACATCTGCCACGCGCATGCACAGTAAATACAAATGAAATTATGTAATCGCCTAGTGTAAATACGCTAGCGTACTTAGCTTAGGATCTGGCCAGTAATCATAGGAATCGATGACTAACATCACATAGTAGAGGAACCCCATTAATCCGACTATTTTTTTATTTTTACAAAAATTGCTACAAAATGCTAAAATCACATAATTTGGCTCTTTATTTGTTCCTATTAATTTTACCATGCTTTGAGCTTGTCAGTAGCACAGCAAGACGAGAGAGTAGTTCACACTCATGATGCACTGAAGGAGTTAAGTCAATGAAGCTGCTTGAAGTATCGTTAACCAATCTCACTAAGCTGCAAAATATGGTGCCTTAAGTGTGTGGCCTGTGTTACTTTCTGTGAGTGCCTTATTACAGAAGAAACTTTTCGAGTCTGTGTGCTAGAAAGGCTTTAACTCTATATTTTTTAACCATTTATTTAGGGTGATTAAAATCGAGAAACAAAAATAACAAAATAAAAAATGCACACATTGAGGTGCTATGTGGATGGCAGTAGGATTTGGGTAGGCATATTTTGTGGAAACAATTAAATTAAACATATCCATTTGTGACATTGGTAGCTTTATATTCAGGCCTTAAACCCTCAACGATCTTCCACCACCAGAGAAAGTTTCTGTACACCAAAGCATTGGCGTATCTATAATGGGTGCAGGGTGTGCAGTGCACACGGGCCCCTCAGAACAGGGGGCCCTGTGGCATGCATCCTGCACCCTGGGTTGGCAGGGGAAGGGGGCCATTCAGCATCTATTTTTTCCCTCTAATATCTTCCCGGAGGGAAGAAATAGATGCCAAATTAGTCCCCCTTCTCCTGCGGTGGGACTGTTCCGATTCGCGGGGCGAGAAAGGGGTGGGACTTATAGCACCATTAAGCCCCGCCCCCTTTTCGGACCGCAAATCTGGGCAGTCCTGTCTCAGGTAAGGGAAGGGGGGGCCCATGTGCAAATCCTGCACACAGGCCCCCTCACTTCTTAAAACGCCCCTGCACCAAAGAGAGACAAAATCAATGATCCCCAGCAAGAATCCCTAGCGCCGACTGATATGTCTTTTTTATAACCCCAATCCTTAACCTAATCCTTATCCTATCCTAAGCCTTCCTTCCCCGCAGCCTGAACCTAACCTTGCCCTTGTACGCTGGATCTCCTCCCCGCAGCCTAACCCTAAGACACCCCTCCCCACAGCCTAACCCTAAGGCTCCCCTCCCCGAAGCCTAACTCTAAGACTCCCGGCGGTAACCCTAAGGTAACCCGAGTTAATAGTGTGTCGGAAATCCAATGAATGGGTAAATGACTATAAAAAAGAAATTCGGCATACTTACCAATTCATTATAAAAACTTTCTAATTAGTGGCATTGTCGTAATAGACACAGTTGACAATTAGCTGTTGTCTGTCTGTATGTTGAAAATGGTGTTTTCTCAGCAGCAAATGGACTGAATGACACCATTATAGGGCTAAGCTTTCAGAGTGGCCCATAATTTGTTCTGTACGATACCCTACATGTACTGCTGACCAGCTTTTGAAGGATTCATTTTAAATGGATTGTTTAAGAAGCATGACATACACTCCCATGTGACATAATAACTTCATACAGAAGCATGTTTGGAAGCTGGATCTGGGTTACCAGTACAAGTTTATCATAAAACCCAATGCCGCACACAGTATACACACACACACACACACACACACACACACACACGCACACACACATAAATGATCAAGACCTCCAGTCTAAACTATTTAGGTTAGAAGAAGCAGGAGCTAGCCCACCCCAGAACGTTATTGCTCCTCTGTGCTTGCCAGCAGATGCTGAGCAGACATGACCAACAAGACAGAACTTGTTTAACATTTTGGTCACACGCTCCACAATTGAAGCCTGTGTTGGCCAGAGAGTAATAGAAGAAGGAGCTCAAAAAACCACAGCGGAGCAGTGAGACCAGGACCAGATAAATAACAAATAGCAAATAGTGGTAAAACCCTGTGAGACCTGAGGATGCAATAATGACTATTTGCATAATCGTCACGTCAAACAGAGCGGGATAGTATAGAGCCGACTCAGCTCGGTACTTGGATACTGGAAGTTCGGGCAGGCTCATTTAAAAAAAAAACTGAACCTACACATCTCTAATCTAAACGTTACCGGTAATTGTTGATTTGTCCTGCATACAGGCTTGGAGGCATTTTAGACCATTCATCTGTACAAAGCAGCTTCAACTCTGTTATGTTGTGGGTTTCCTCCCATGAACTGCTCACTTCAGGTCCTTCCACAACATTTCTATTGGATTAAGTTCAGGATTTTGACTTGAATCAGAAGTCATTGTTCCATCAATGATGGAAAGCCATCCTGGTATGAGGTTTTTATGCTGGAATGCAGTATTTTTCAAATAGAACGCTTTCATTTAAAACAAAAAGCAGCAATGTTCCATTTGGAGAACAGCGTATTTCTCCTTGCAATCCTACCATGCACACTATTGCTCAATGTCCTCCTTATGGTGGACTCATGAACATTAACATTAGGGATTGTGAGAAAGACATTTTGTTGCTTAGACGTTACATTGGGTTCCTTTGTGAGCTCACAGACTATTATTCGCCTTGCTCTTGGTGTGATCTTGTTGTCGACCACTCTTAGGGAGGGTAATAATGGTCTTTAATTTCCTCTATTTGTACACAATCTCTCTGACTGTGGATTGGTGGAGCCTAAACCTTTTATAGATTATTTATTTATTTTATTTATTTATTAACAGGTTTTTATATAGTGCCATCAGATTACGTAGCGCTTTACATTTTTAACAATCATTATAACAGGACTGGGTGGTAACAGACAGACTGGGTGGGTAAGAGGTCCCTGCCACAGGCTTACACTCTATAGGATATTAAGCATTGATACATAGGGAAAGTGCTATATAATCACACAGCGGACCAACCAGCTTGCATGGTAAAAATGCTCAGTGCTCTGTATGATCCAGTCACAGTGTTAGTAACAGAAATGGGAATTTTATTATAGAATGAAAGAGAACAAGTTTGGTTTTATCATGAAGTAATGGTCATATAATAAAGTTGTTGTAAATATTAGTGTAGACAAATGTTATGTAGGTTGTGGAATTTGGTACACTTGTCTGAAGAGGTGAGTTTTTAGGGAGCGTTTGAAAGTTTGGAGAGTAGAGGAAGGTAATTCAGAGAGTGGGTGAAGCCCAGGAGAAGTCCTGTAGCCGGGAGTCAGAGCATTTGTTTAGTGTAGAGGAGAGCTGTATGTCCTGTGAGGATCTAAGAGCACAAGCTGGGATATATCTTGAGATGAGTGAGGATATGTACGCAGGTGCAGTCATATTGATGGCCTTGTAGGTTAGCAAAAGGATCTTGTATTTGATTCTGTAAAATACAGGTAACCAATGTAGAGACTGACAGAGTGGAGAAGCTCTTGAAGAGCATTTGACAAAAAAATATCAGTCTAGCTGCTGCATGTAATATAGACTGTAGTTGGGTAATTCTATAATGTGGGAGTCCAATAAGGAGAGCGTTACAATAATCAATACGGGAGATGATTAGTGCATGAATGAGAGTTTTTGCAGTGTCTTGTGTGAGATATTTGCGTATTCTGGAAATGTTTTTTAGATGTATGTAGCAGGATTTAGAGACAGACTGTATGTGGGGAACAAAGGACAGTTCAAAGTCAAGGGTAACACCTAAGCATCAAGCTTTAGGAGTAGTGATTATTTCAGTGTTGTCGACAGAGATAGAGAGGCCAGGTGGGTAGCTTTTATTCACAGGTGGAAATATTATTAGTTCAGTTTTAGATAGATTAAGTTTGAGATGACGGGAGGACATCCAAAAAGAAATGGCAGAGAGGCAATCAGTGACACGGGCAACAGAGTAGGTGAGAGATCAGGGGTGGATAGGTAGATTTGCATATCATCTGCATAGAGATGATATTGAAATCCAAATGACTTTATTAGCTCTCCAAGGGAAGTTGTATAAATAGAGAATAGCAATGGACCCAACACTGAGCCTTGCGGTACTCCAACATAGGAGGAAGAGCAGGGGATGTGGATCCAGAACACTGAAAGAGCGATTAGATAAGTAGGATGTGAACCAGGAAAGAGCTGTGTCCCGAATACCCAGCAATTGTAACATTAGAGATGGTTTTGTAACCTTTTCCAGCCTGATGAGCATCAACAACTCCTCTTCAGAAATCTTCTTTGTTCATGCCATGATACACTTCCACAAACATGTGGAACACTTTGATAGATCCCTGTTCCTTTAAATAAAACAGGTCACCCACTCACACCTAATTGTCCTCCCATTGACAAAGTCCTTCTGATGTAGTTTTAGGTAAAATGTATGTAGAAATACAGAAAATTCTGAAGGGTTCATAAACTTTCAAACAGCACTGCACATATAAGAGGAGGAGGAGGAGGAGAAGAAGAGGAGGAGAAGAAGGAGACTATTGTAATTACTCCAAGACAAGTGAAAAGTAATTTTTTTTGTGAAAAAGGAATTAACAAATACACCATGTTATATTAGAAGATGAAGAATGGATTATCTGTAGCGGTTCGATGAAAGTTTTTTTTATGGCTATTATTATTATTATTATTATTATTATTATTATCATTTATTTATAAGGCGCCACACAGTATTTTACATCAGTCAAACCCATCAGTCACAGTATCACAGACTGATGGGTTTGGGAATCCGTGCTGGGTTCCTAAGAATGTGAGAATAAGCTTCATTGACAATTGCTGCAGCACTATTTAGAAAGCAACCAGGCACCTTGAGTGAACAAGTTGTTCTGGCACTGGTTACACTGGCTGCATACTTAAATAAAGCGCCGAAGACCACGATTGAATGGCCTAGTCATGTGAATCTTAGAACTAGACAGTGTAGAACTTAGAGCTGGGGCACATCAGGTGACAGAATCCATCATGGCGGCACCCATGCACCGGAGGACGCCGGAGCTTGGCGCCAGAAGACAGGAGGCTGAAACAGGAGGCTGCCACTACTGAGAGTGGCACCTCCTAGAAGACACAGAGCGGGCACAACTGGAGAGTGCCACTGACAGGTGGGCTCTAACGCAGTAAATGCCACATACTGTGACAATGGCTTTATAGGTTAGCAAAAGGATTTTGTATTTGATTTAGTAATATACAGGAAACCAATGTAGAGACTTACAGAGTGTATTAGGCTCTAGATGAACATTTTTTAAGAAATTCAGTTTTGCTGCTGCATGCAATATAGACTGTACTGGGGTAAATTTATATTGTGAGAGTTCAATAAGGAGAGTATTGCAGTAATCAATGCAGGAGATGATTAGTGCATGAATTAGAGTTTTATCAGTGTCTTGTGAAAGATATTTTCAAATTCTGGAAATGTTGTAAGATGTGTATATATAACAGGATTTAGAAACAGATTGTATGTGGGGCACAAATAACAGTTCAAAGTCAAGTGTAACATCTTGGCAGTGAGCTTGACGAGTAGGGAATATTTCAGTGTTGTCAATAGAAATAGAGAGACTAGGTGGGTAGCTTTTGTTGGCAGGAGAAAATATTAATATCTCTATTTTTGAAAGATTCAATTTAAGATGGCAGGAGGACACCCAGGATGAAATGGCAGAAAGACATTTAGTTATGTGGGCCAGCACATCAGTTGGTGATAGATTAGAGGTGGATAGGTAGATTTGTTTGTCATCTGCATAAATGATTTATTAGTTGTTCAAAGGAAGAGGTATAGATAGAGAGGAGCAAGGGACCCAAGACTGAGCCTTGTGGTATTCCAACAGATTGTGGAAGGGCAAGAGAGGTAAATCATTAAGATCATTTTGAAAATGACAGTTGTTTCCTGGTAGTATTATGTCCTGTTTAATCTGAAGCCGGAGATGCTTGCAAGAAGGTCTTTGCATCTCCTAAGATCTGTGTCATCTGGACATAATGACATAGGGCCAGATCCTAAACTACGTAGAGATAGAGTTAGACTAGACTAGACTAGAGATTTTACTCTAGCTGCTGACGTAAAATCTCCCATTAGTATTTACTGCACATGTGCGCGGCAGCTGTTATGCCATGTAACTCTGAACGTACGTACCAGCTTTGTATCAACAACAAAGGGGCGTGACATCCATATGACACCCATAATTACGCTTCGGAGGTGGGGTGAGACATTTAAATCGAACAGTATGGACGTGCTTAGGACTTACGTACGTGAAGCCTTTACAGATGTCAGTAGATACGCTTTGAAAAGTTAAGGTAGGGTTTGGCAAGCGTAAAACGGCAAAAGTATATACGAGTGAGGGGAGTGAGGGGAGTGCCTAGGGGAGTGAATAGAATATACGCTATCGTAAATATGCTACGCGATGTAACATAACAAGCACTTAGGTCTGGATCTACCCCATAGCACTTAAATCTAGGATCAAGAATGGTTGCCAAACTATAGTGATCCGATACCAAGATCTGGAAAACCCTTGTGTCCTGGTGAAGTGAATAAAGAACTTGATCTAACTTTCATCTCCTACTTGAGCATCTCCAGCTTCGTCTCCATCAGCTTAATTAAGGGAAGGACCTAATTGATGGTAGCAGCATCTGAGCTGACTTCATAAGTCACAATTTCAAATAATTTTAATATGTTACATAAAACCAAGATTATTCTCCAGTGTGCTGTACTAAGATAACATCCCTCTCTCCCTATTACATGGTTTGACAGTACGTCTTTATATAGTAGCCTGATGTTGTTCCTTCAGTCGCTGTAACATATAAGGGTAGAAATCCACCTAGTTAATACCTCTTGCTTCAGTTATGGCAAATTAAACTTTTCAAGCAGCTACTGTAAAGCTTTACATGCAGATGGCGAATATCAGAAATGGCCAGTAAATATATATGCCACAGCCAGCATCTCCTGCACAGACCTGTAATTTTTTTAAAAAAAGCTGCACCACCAAGTGAATTGTGTGTGCAAAACAGCTCTGCTGTCATTGGGGTGTATTTATACACTTGGACAGGCTGTTTCCATGGTAATCTCACAGCCTGCCCAAGGGTATAAATACACCCCAATGACAGCAGAGCTGTCATTAGCGTCGGGATGTCCTGCGGTCAGCTCCTATAATGACTAACCAGCACCTCAAGTCATTAAGAAGTTCTACAGTACAGATATAAGATGATCCAATTATCTACACCTAACAATCTTAGCAAAAATCTGGAGTAATGCTATAAATGAAATGTTAAACAATTTCTAGATGAATTAACAATCAAGCAGTGTTATAAACATGTATGTCCATTCAACCAAAATAGAATTTTGCCTCAGGACTCATTTTATATGCCTAGCTCAGAAATGCCAAGCTTTAAACATAGAATCCTGACATAGGGCCTGATCCAGAGCTACGAAATTGCTGTCCGACGGGCGAGCGTACGCCCGTTTTTTGCGTATTTTCGTACGAAAATTCGCACTGCGCATGCCCAGTATGACAGCTTCCTGTCGGCTGGACGACATGAGCGTATAGCGTTCGTATGGTGTGCGAATTTTTCGCTCGAGGGGCGTGCTTTCAGTACGACGGTCGGCTGGGCGCTCGTTTTACAACAGGGAGGCGGGGATAGCCATTTAAATTGTACAGTATGGGCGTGCTAAGGCCGTACGCTCAGCGTATTATGTGCGAAAATTCGTACGGCCGACGGTCGTACCCAGTGTAGGGTATAGCCGCCGTAAGCAGGACTACAGGCATCAGCATGCTCAAGAGCGCTAAAAATCCACTAAAACCCGGGATATTCCTGGTGATCTGAAAGGGTCAGACCCGGTAATTTCCCGGATTTTTGGTGGACTTATAACGCGGTTTTGAAAATGACACGGCACTGCTCCCAGAAAAGACGCGGGTTTTTCTGGGAGGGTGATGTGAAAGCGGTATCGGTGTGCTGTAATAGTCTTGTAATCTTTTGTTGGACCACTACCGTTTGTCCTCATATCTGTAGTTATTTGGATAGTCGGTACAATGGTATTTTGTAGACAGCAAATAACTTTTCTTTTTACCTCATGGTAAAGCTGAGCAATTGCTGTTCTTGAAAAATAGAATTGCAATGGAATATGGTAGCATGAACACATAACTTCAATTAAGCTTCTAAAACTGGGTGAATTGTGGATATTGGATGTAAATATCCTGCTAGCATAGTGATCAGTGATGCACTGATGCAATTGTTTGAAATGGCTACTCTTCTTGGTCCCCTTCAGTGATGAAGGGCCTGATCCAGAGCTACGATGTTACACTGGGCGCTGTAACATCGCTGCTCTGGCCCGACACTCCCCCTTGTAGGAGCGTATTAACTCTCCCTTTCGTGGGACTCCCACTGACACTCCATGTCGGCTGAAAGCTACCCTAACTTCGGACGGCGTAAGGGAGTGTAAATACGCAGGGACGGCGGTGTTAGTACGATAACGCCGCCCTTCCAGCCTCATTCCCCTCCCCCCCCCCGCCCCCCTACACTAACTCCAGCGTAGGGATGCTGGGGGACGTCCCCTCCAGCGTCCCTACGGCGCTACTATGGACGCCCAATCTAAGATCGGGCATTTCCATAGTGACGCCGGGCAACATCTGCATTACGCTTAGGATTCGCTAGGACGGCGGCCGTAGCTCTGGATCAGGCCCGAAGAGTCACCCCAAGCAACAGCACCAACCCTTTTGCTTACAGATTCCTCAATGGAGTCAGTTTGCACTAGAAAATTTGATGTGTTAGCATTGACTTATTGCAAATGACATAACAGGGTGAGGTGTCTAGATGTTTTTGTCCTTGCCTTTACTAACTTTGGTATTACAAATGGCACAAATGCCTTGTAAAATGTATTTTGAATCTAAGGTGCTAGGA
>WWET01006872.1:22318-38153 GCA_011038615.1 Limnodynastes dumerilii | reverse complement strand
AAGAGTTTTAAGTGTGTAAATCCACTTCATTTCTGCCTTCGCTAACCTAGTTTCCTATCCTTATTCCTCCAGTTCATTTTGGCATTCTGTATCCCCAGTAACCTATTAATAGACTTTGTAGAACATTGTTGTTCTAACTTAAAATGATTTGAAAGAGAATGTTCAGCTTTGTCTTATTTAAAAGATGTTGTTTCTTAAGTAGTATGGGATCTTTTAATAAAATGTGGCAGTTATTCTTATAAAGTTTTCTATTTGCTTATATTGGCAATTGTTTTGAGTAATAAAAGCTGTACTGAACTTATTATTCCCACTTGGATCATGAAAATATTTGCATAAATTGGGGCAAACTTGGTTCCATGGTGGTACCCTGTATTTGGAGGTAATGCTTTCCATTAAAATAAAAGTAATTGTTATTTAAAATAAATAAAATACCATTTAAAATCAGACTTCTTAAAGACTCATTAAAACTATTATCTATAAGACTCTTTTCTATGGCTTTTACACATCTTCATGTTTAATAATCGTATATAACGAGGTCACATCACCAGTGATTAAAAAGAAATCATGCCCCTAACTTAAGAAACAAATTAGTTTAAAATTCTTATGGGGATCCCACTACACAAAAGACATTCTCAAAAGGTTTTCATAGGTGTGGAACATGTAAAATGTGCCACACTGTTAAGGGTCAAAATAAAATTAAAGAGTTTAAGGTTAATGGAATAAAAAATACTAAACCTATAATGAGCGCTAACAGTGGAAGAAATAAATAGGATGAGGCAAGGACAAAAAAAGAATCGCTCGGCACCAGGGACAAACTCCTGCACTGGCTAAAAGGTCAGTGCATAACCTCAAAAGGCAACTAAATTCAAATATATATAGCCGCGATGGAGAAACCAAGTGTAGGAGTGAATATAAAAATATGCAAGTTATACAAATAGCAAACAAAGTTTATTTAAACAATAAATCTTATTATAACATAAGTTGTAGACCAATTGGAGGCAATCATATACAAAAATATATATCAAATATGATATATAACAGACTAAGCAAAGGTACAGCCTGCAGAGAACCTCATGGAGGCAAAAACGGTAAGTATATGTGATACCGCTGTACCCTAGCAAAGTGGGCACAAAAGGACTCCCACTCCTGAATAGATGAAAAATCACAATATTCAGTCTCACAATGGGTAGACAATAAATATAAAACAATTGATGTCTAGAACAGTGACTGAACTCTTCACAGATCATGTGCACCACAGCGATAGTCAATAGATATCTCCATAGGGAAAACTTCAAGACCCCTTAAAGTCAGGTTGGGAGAACACTTACGTAATTTTAAGAAAGGACTTGCTACCCACTCTGTATCATCCCACTTTCAACAGAAACATAATTGTGACCCTTCATGCTTTGTAAATTTTATGGGGATAAAACTAATTAAGGAAAATTGGAGAAAAAAAGACATGGAAACTAGGTTGGCTCAAACAGAGATGAATTTAATATTTCAAATGGACACTTGTGACCCCAAGGGACTTAATCTAGATTTCGAATTAAAATGGTTCCTATAACTTTTTATCCATTTATTTTGTTTCCATGGGCCTGATCCAGACCTACGCCCACGAGCGTAGCGTATGATCACCCGGGCGTATAAACTTTCACGCCCATGACACTCCCATTGATTGTACCGACTTACGGCGGCTGAACCCTACCCTAACTTTTTAAAGCGTCCGTGCGAATTTTTGTACCGATACGCTGTTCGTACGGGGCTTAGCACGCCCATACTGTACAATTTAAATGGCTATCCCCGCCCCTGTGTAGTAACTCGAGCGTCCGGACTATCATCGTACAAAACGCACGCCCCTTGGGCGAAAAATATGCTCAAAATACGCTCGCTTTACGCTCATGTCCTTCGGACGACCGGAAGTTGTCATACTGCACATGCACAGTGCGTTTTTTAGCCCGGTTTCATGCTCCCGAACGGTGTACGATCGCTTGCGGGCGTAGGTCTGGATCAGGCCCATAAGGATGGTAATTGCATTGATCTTGTATTTTCTAATTTATGCTCAATCACTGATCTTATTAATTCTCTTCACCCTCTCTCTGATCATCACTTTATCAACTGCAATCTGTCCCACACAAATTTTAACTCAATGCTGTATAATTCTGAAACACCTTCTCAAACCTGTAGAATTCCTATTGCCATTAATTTTAACAAACTTTCTCAATCTGTGCAACAACTTCTAACTGCAGTCTCTAATCTCCATTCTCCTGATTGTTCACTAAACCCCATGTTTTGATTTTGAATCTGTATTAGCTTTGTGTTTTGGTTTTGCCAAAACTGCCCTCACGTGTTTTGGTGTTGGATCTATATTTTTTTATTTTTGCAAAATTTGCTACAAAATGCCAACATCACATAATTTGTCTCTTTTTTTGTTCCTACATTAATATTATTATTATTATTATTATTTTTTTTTTTTTATTGAGTTTATTTATTATTTTCAAACACTTTACACTAAAACACAAAATAACAATACAATAGACCCCTACCCCTACCCACCCACCTTACAAAAACAGGTTCGAGGTATACTTACAAATTACAGCTGTACAGATACTATACATGGGTAATACACTGAAATAGGCAAGTTGAAAAAGTGCACAAACAGATAGAAAAGGAGCAGCACTAGGGCCCTATTGACAATATCAGTCACCAAACACCTGAATACTACCAACTTACATGCACACAGCAATGACTACCGATCCCAACCCCACACCCCTATTTCCGCAATCTTAACATTTTTTAAACAATTCCCCATACTATTATCTGAGCGCTAGTCTTTATATATCCGGTTGATCATGGTAGGCCTCAATGAACTCCCACAGAAATTCTTTTTGCTCGGCCATGGCTGTGAACAAGAGGGAAAGCAAACAATATTAAAATTATGGACAGTACAATTATGCATAATGTAATGTTGCTGCACAACACATTTGACAATACTTCTAGATACATTCCAGGGTCCAGGGTAAACACACATGTATGTGCACATAACCTGCTATAAAATATATACAATTACAACGGGGCACAATAGATATACACCATACAGTTACCTGCTATAAAATGTATACAATTACAATGGGACACAATAGTACAACGGGGCACAATAGATATACACCATACAGTTACCTGCTATAAAATGTATCCAATTACAATGGGACACAATAGATATACACCATACAGTTACCTGCTATAAAATGTATACAATTACAATGGGACACAATAGATATACACCATACAGTTACCTGCTATAAAATGTATACAATTACAATGGGACACAATAGATATACACCATACAGTTACCTGCTATAAAATGTATACAATTACAATGGGACACAATAGATATACACCATACAGTTACCTGCTATAAAATGTATACAATTACAATGGGACACAATAGATATACACCATACAGTTACCTGCTATAAAATGTATACAATTACAATGGGACACAATAGATATACACCATACAGTTACCTGCTATAAAATGTATACAATTACAATGGGACACAATAGATATACACCATACAGTTACCTGCTATAAAATGTATACAATTACAATGGGACACAATAGATATACACCATACAGTTACCTGCTATAAAATGTATACAATTACAATGGGACACAATAGATATACACCATACAGTTACCTGCTATAAAATGTATACAATTACAATGGGACACAATAGATATACACCATACAGTTACCTGCTATAAAATTGGTTAACTAGTGGGGGCAAACCGATATGTTTTTTTGC
Source organism: Limnodynastes dumerilii (assembly GCA_011038615.1). Taxonomy (NCBI): domain Eukaryota; kingdom Metazoa; phylum Chordata; class Amphibia; order Anura; family Limnodynastidae; genus Limnodynastes; species Limnodynastes dumerilii. The sequence goes on along the minus strand of WWET01006872.1, from coordinate 34,346 downwards.
GGAGCACAAGTAGTGTAGAGGGGATATAGGGATTCCCCAGACCTGTCGGAGCAAAAAACCCAATCGTCCCTGCCCCTCATCCGACACCCAAGATATTAGATGGGTCAATTGCGCTGCAACATAATATAGCCACAAATCCGGAAGAGCCATTCCCCTCAGATGCCTTGGCCTCTTTAGAGTTGGCAGTGAGACCTTCCGTCTCCGCCCGCCCCAAACAAAAGAGGATATTAAAGAGTCAATATATTTGAAGGCCCTTTTGGGAATCACTACCGGGGAGTGCTGTAATATAAATAAATACTTTGGCAACATCACCATTTTAAAAAGATTTACCCTCCCGGTGACTGAGAGCGGAAGCTTTCCCCATATGTGCAATTTATTCTTGAACCATGCAGTAATTGGGTGGAGATTCTTATCTAAATAATCCGTCAGGACCGGCGTCACTTTCACCCCCAAATATTTAAATTCCCTTGTCATAAGGAGAGGGCAGTCAGACAGGAGGGAGAACAAGGGCTCACTAGCAATCGGGCAAATACTGGACTTATCCCAGTTCACCCGCAAACCCGAGAAGTCGCCGAACGATTCAACAAGCGTTAGAAGAGTAGGCAAGGACCTCTCCACTCCCGCCAAGAACAGCAGCATATCGTCGGCGTATAGCGCAATTTTATCAACTCCTGACCCAGCCGAGAGACCGACGATACCCTCACTTGATCTAACGATACATGCTAAAGGTTCAATGGCGAGAGCGAAGAGGGCCGGAGACAAGGGGCACCCCTGTCTCGTACCACGTTCCAACCGAAAGGCTCCAGAGGTGTACCCGTTCACACATACTCGTGCCGCCGGTGCCGAGTAAAGAAGCTGCAACCACCTAACGAATCGTGGGCCAAACCCAAAGCAATCCATTACCTCCCACAAATATCCCCACTCAACAGAGTCAAAGGCCTTGGCGGTATCCAAAGATACCACCGCAGCCCCTTCAACTGCATCAATTTGCAACTGAGTGAACAACATACGCAAGTTGATAGACGTAGATTTACCAGGCATAAAGCCCGTCTGGTCTGAATGGACTATCTGTAGGATAACCCTATTAAGTCTTATAGCTAATATTTTTGCTAAGATTTTAATGTCTGACGTTAATAGGGAGATAGGTCTATACGACTCCGGAAGAGCAGGATCCTTACCCGGTTTGGGAATTACAACAATTAAAGCCTCGGACATGGAAGGGGGAAGGGACCCACACTCAAACAACTTATTGAATGTGGTTAACTACTGGGAGCTAATAAAAAAGACCTAAACTGCTTAAATAGCTCCATGGGCAACCCATCTATCCCAGGGGCTTTACAGTTAGGAAATGACTTCAAAGCCTCCTCCAGCTCCTTCTCCGTGAGCGGGGCCTCCAGGCTAGCCACTGGCTCAGCAGACAGCTTCGGCAAATCTACAGCATAGAAATAAGCTCTGAGATCATCCAACTGGTACTCAGCCCTAGAAGTGTACACTGACCTATTGGTAAAACTCCTGAGCTATTTCTGATGCCCTATACTTAACCTCCCCTGGATCGTTCTTAATATGAAGGATGTAATTACGGGACTGCTCTTCCCTCGCCAAAAATGCCATATTCGCCCCTCCCACATCCGCCTGTTCATAATGCAAATGCCCGGAGAAAAGCAGCCTGCGGCGGGTCTTAGAAAACAGATGCTCAGCCCAGTCCTTCTGCACCGTCAACCAGGCCTGTCTATCCTCAACCGAATGTGTGCGTATGTTCTGCCTCTCTCACCCTACACTCCCCCTCCAGTCTTTCCTCATCCTGTCTGTGGAATTTCTTTATGTGTGCTATGCATCTGATCAAGGTGCCCCTAACCACTGCCTTAAAAGCGTCCCATAAAACTGCCGGATCCTGCGTCACCTGATTATCCTTAAAAAAATTCTCCCATTCAGCTTGTAAATCTGCCCCCGACCCCACCAGTTGCAGCCAAAATGAGTTTAACTTCCAGAACCTCTGACCAACCTCTGCAGCGACAGCAATGTCCATCTCCACTGGAAAATGGTCAGAGATACCCCATGAAAGATACTGTATAGACACCACCCGCGAAACCAGGAGGTCAGAAACCAGAACTAAATCAATACGGGAGAGGGAATTATGTGTGGTGGAGTGACAGGAATACTGCCTAGCATCCGCATTACGCTTCCTCCAGACATCAACAAGTCCCAATGTGTCAACCAGCCGGGAAAAAGAAGTGGGGAGGAGACGGCAGCCATCGGAGACTCCTTCCATCTGTCAATTCCAGCATCTAAAACATTATTAAAGTCCCCGAGGCAGATAGCTGGAGTGCCCGGGAACCCGGCCATAAAAGATGCTACCTTCTTAAGCACCTCATGGGAAAATGGTGGAGGGACATACACACCCAACAACAGCATTGGCTGCAAATCAAAAGTACCTTTAATAAACACGTACCTCCCATACGGATCTGTCTGGACAATTTCAGGTGTAAATTTTACTCGCTTATGGATGAGTAGGGAAACCCCCCGAGAATATGAGGTACAGGTGGAGTGGTACGCCCAACCCACCCAGCATTTCTTAAGTGCCAATAAGCGGCCCCCCACCAAATGCGTCTCCAGCATACACGCTATATCAACATTGTGCTCTTTTATATAATTTAAAACCAGGGACCTCTTAATTTTATCATTTAGCCCCCTAACGTTCCATGAAAGGACCCTCATTGCTCCAGACATGACCGAATAAGAGCGCTTAGCAGACTGGATCTATAGAAAACATATAAAAAATATTTCTGCATTGTGACCATTGTCAGAAACCTAAACACAGACTGAGCCCCAAACCTGCAGCCCCGTGAGCCCCGTGCACCCAGCAAGTTACCTCCAAGTAGCGATATTCTATAAAACCACGTATATAATAAACCTTGAGAAACCACCCCTAACAATAGCTCACAACCTTCCCCCAACCCTATCCCCCCCCACCCTGTATTACCCGCCCAACCTGAACAATACCTAATCTCAACCATTTACCCTCCGTAAACTAACTTTAAACTATAATGAGCTAACTTTAAGAGAAAACCTTACCTAAGCGGTAGCTCCATTCAGACAGTTAACCCAACCAACACCAAACAGTGTAGGCCTGCCAAGTATATAGGAATAGCAGATACTAAGAAGCGCTACCTAAACATAAATACTTATCTGTCCCACACAAAATGGAATACAGTCTCTGTAAAGTCCATAGAAGCTTTTAGGTTACTTGGCGACCTCTCTGCCCACTGCGACGTTCTATCCAGTCCATGGCGTCTTTGGGAGAATTGAAGAAGTGGGAGCCTCCATCTGCCACCACCCGCAGCCTTGCAGGAAAGATCATAGAATAGGGCAGCTGTAGATCCCGGAGTTTCCTTTTAACTGGAATAAACTGTGCCCTGGACTTCTGCACATCAACAGCGAAATCCGGATACACAGCATCAACCGTAAGACAGCATCTCTGTCCTTGAAATGAAGAATGCAAGCAATTAGTATGCGCGGTGGAGCCCCCGGCGGAGGTGCCTGGGGAGGCACACGGTGTGCTCTCTCAATGGCAAACTGTGCCGAAAACTCTTCTCTACCGTATTCCTTATGCAGCAGTTCCTCCAGGAATTTAACCGCATCCGCGCCCTCCGCCCTCTCTGGAACACCCACGAACCGGACATTATTGCGGCGGAGACGGCTCTCTAGATCTGAGATTTTTGTTTTGCAAGTGGTCATTTGTGTGCAAAAAGTGTCGATCCGCTCACGCATGGGGGCAGTCAGGTCCTCAAGCGCCGATATGCGGTTCTCCGTCTCTCCAACTCTCTCACGCACCTGCTGTAACTCTTGTCTGAAGATGGACATTTCAACTTGGACTTCGCCAATTTTACCTGTGACTCGCAATTCTGAGTCCGAAATGGCCTGAAGTAACTGTAAAAGCATTGCAGAAGAAGAAGCCGAGTCCGCCACCCCCTCCGGGTCCTGCTCCGGCGGGGCCGCACGCAATGAAGTAGCTGAACTTTGCGGTGGTCCAGTGGTGGTAGAACTATGGGCATACTTTTCCAACTTGGCCGCCGCCACTGATTGATTAGACTTCCCCATTGTCAGGGTATACAGTACAGTCCTGGTACAACGTATAGCAGGCAGTAATTCAACCGAGTAGGTAGAGACACTTCAGCCACCGCTATAGTTATGAGGTTTAATGCAAACTGTAGAGATGGGTATAGAGCAGAAGCTTAGCAGGGCACTAGGAGGTGAGACAATCGGTGCATCAATGCCGAACACACGTTAAGGTGCCACAGGACAGTCCACGTCAGGAAGGGCAGCATTTAGAATGTACACCTTGGTGGTAGTAAAGCTGTTCAGTTAGCAGAACCCCGGCAATATGCTATGATACGGATACGGATAACAGGAGCAAACTGTAAAGTTCCACAAAGGAGCCAAGGAGGGGGTCCACAACAGCAACCACCCCAGCCAGGACTGATCTGGCTCAGGCAGTAGAAAGGTTCAGCAGTCCAAGCCAAAGCAGGATATTATGATAGGAAAAAACAAGCAATCTAATAGTGAGCTGTTAATGACGTTGGGCAAGATATTCAGCAAGGAAGTCTCCCTGGGTAGCTGCACTAGGTGAGATATACATAAATCACGTAAAGGAAAAAGTACCTCAAACAGGGTCACCAAGTGTATTGTAATAAAAGTCCAGAAGCACAGCTGTTAGGAAACAGATTGTAGAATTCCACAGGAAGTCAGGAAATATTTCAACAGCAGTTGGTCCATATATGACAGCTTCAGAGCTGTCTGATAATAGGAGTAAAAACTGTGGCCACTGTATTTATCAATGCAATTCTCCCCAGTATGCAGCCAGGATGAAGTTGCCTATATAGCAGCGTTACCGCTGACCTGGGACACTGTGACTCCAAAATGGCGCCCCTCTGCTTCACTGCAGTGATTTTTCGCGCCACTGCTCCTCCGGTGGAATAATCAGGGCCAGCATGGGTGTTCTCCCCCAGTACCCTCTCTCCCAGCCACAGGGAACTTATTTGCCAAGCTCCTGCCTGCTTTTTAGTAAAGCCGCGGCTCCAGCCGGCGGCCACGATCACCGCTCCGCAAGCCCGCCGCAGCACGTGGTCTCCCAAGCCTCCTCAGCCACTCCAGCCTCTCTGCAAACTCCTGCTGCAGGGACAGCCAGACCAGAGCACGCGATCCACGTCCCGCTGACCGCTAACCGCTCCTGCACTCCCACAGACACTGGCAGCAGCTTGGCGCTGTTGGGGCACCGTTAACAGGTTTTGTTAACAGGATGGAGATTGGAGCTCAGGAGCACAGCGTCCTACTCCATCTTAGTCCAGGCCACGCCCCCCATTATTATTATTATTATTATTATTATTATTATTAACCTTAGTAACAATAATTTCCAGTAAATTTTGACTACCTCACAGGTCACAATATTATTTTCATCCAGTTCAGGCCAAAGGCTGCAGCCAGCTGGCTCAGTGGAAAACAAAGGATTTTGAAAAGGGGATTTCCAATGCATGTAATGCATATTGGGTATATTAGCATACCTTCCAACATTTTGGAGGCCGAAAACAGACAAATAAGCTCCACCCCTGTCCCATCCAAGCTTTGCTCCTGCCCCACCCTCACTGTCATGCCACACAGGGCAAAAATTACCCCTAGCCTGTGAGTGTGTATGTGTTTGTTAGCAAATTAGACTGTAATGTGGAAGAGGTTGATGTGAAGGACTGTTTAAAATTGTAAAGAGCTACTTAATATGATTTGCACCGTTAAAAAAAAAATATATGTAAAATGACAATACGGATAAAATGGTTTTACTATCTGACTGCCAAGACATATAAGACATCCATTAACATTCTCTGTGAAAGTAGGAAGTTATAAAGTAGATTTAAAAAAAAAATAATAAAAATTCTGCCTTAAGGAATTGCATTGGTTATTGTCTGTAACAAGTCCTGTTTTTGATATTTTTCTTAGGTGATTTATTTATAAGTGACCCTTTTCACATATTAAAATAGCACACAGAATGGATCGTTTTAAAATTATTGATGAAGTGTTTGATAACAGAAATATAATTCATGATAATTCCTCTAGTAGAACATGAATCTAAGATAGAACCCAATAAAGAGGACTTAGATACTATCATGAAAAAATTAGAAAAGGTTTTATTAAAAGAAAACAAATTGTGGTGGGAGATTGTATCCATGGAGAAATACCAGGCTGAGCAGATTATCCCGAAAGGACTTAGACTCAAGAAAGAACCCTCTTTTGAATCTAGTAATGAACACTTCAAAAGAGAATGGAGGGCTATCATAGAAGATTGTTCCTATTCTCTGATGAACCTCATTATTAAGGAGAAAAGGGAAGAATTACACTTTTTAGAAGAAGTTATAGCTAGATTGGAGACCCAAATATTACCATTCACAGAATTAAACGAGTACCTAGAGTTGGAGGAAAAGATCCAGTTCGGGATTAAAAAGAATGAAAAGAAATTAATTTTGAAAAAACACAAGATCATGAGAGATAGAAAGATACATATTGAAGTCCATTCAGGAAATTTTATTATACCCACAACCCATCGTAAAGAATCAGAAAAGAAGAAAAGAAAACATAATAATGATAAAAAGAAGAAAAAAAGAAAAACGGATACAAGTTCAAAGGAAAAAAACATTAAGAAAGACACGAGAGATATAAAAGACAAAGAAATTAAATTAAGTAATCCTAATATACACACCCCCTCACATAACAATAGAGGAAGAGGGGATACTAACCCCCCCTTATTATGATAATAAAAGAGGAGACAGGGACCCCCCCTACTATGATAATAGAAGAAATGATGGCTAGTATATCCATATTTTAACAAGCCAAATTACCCTAAATATTATAATAAACACCATGGTCCCCCCAACAATTATTACAACAGGGATTTCAAACCCTATTACAATAGAGGGTACAATGACAACTTTGTCCCCTATAATAACAGGTATTATAAGAATTATAATAGGGACTTCGATAACGGTTGAAGGAAAGTTAACAATGGTTTTAGACCTCCTCAATACCAACAAAATAGGTTTGACCTCCCAATGGAAAATAGATTTACCCCCCTACAAGACAGACGTGATGATTTTTTTCGGTGGGGAAGAAAGAACCAACCTTTCCCATAGAATATAGACAAAGGGGTAAGAGAGGGGGAAAGAAAAGCAGCAAGAATAGAAATAAAAACAATAAAAAAGAAAATTCCATAAAAGAAGAAAAAAATGTTTGTCATCAGGAAACTAACCCTCCAAAAAATGAGGGTATTTTTAATCTCAGTAGTCACGTTTTAACGGAGGTAGAACAGAAGGTTTTAAAGAAAGGTCTTAAATTTTCACCGGATTTTAAACCTGATCCATTTAACTTATACATAGACACCAAAAAATGTATACGTAAACTTACTATAAAACATTTTTTTCACAAAAGAAAATACTATTGATGAAGATAATGAGGAAAATCCATTTTTAAAACTAAGTCCAATTTTTATCCTAAACATATGTTTTATAGAAAGTTTTAGTAAGATAGTAACAGAAGAACTCTCAAAAATAGGTGAAAAACACAACAAATACAAAACTCCCAATTTTACCAAAAAAGAAAAACAGGCATTGCAGGATCTACAGAAAAATACCGCTATTATAATAAAACCAGCTGATAAGGGAGGAGGAGTGGTATTAATGAACCGTGAGGACTATGAGGGAGAAATTATGAGACAACTCAACGATTCAGAAACTTATAAATTACTTAAAGGAGACCCTACCTTAAATATTAAAAATAAATTAACCACCCTCCTTGACCAATATATGAATACAGGCACCCTGACCAGCTCAGGAAAATCATACCTTGATATAAAAGAGTACAATGTTCCTGTTATATACATACTCCCAAAGATACATAAAAATATCACTAACCCACCGGGAAGGCCAATAATAGCAGGCACAAATTCTATTACAGCTAATTTGTCAGAATTCATAGATCACTATTTACAACCCTTTGTTTTGAAAAACAAGTCCTATATTAAAGATACGGGTGATGTGCTAAAAAAAAACTCAGTGATATAAAATGGGAGGAAGATTTTTTCTTAGTAACAGGGGATGTTACCTCCCTTTATACCATTATAAGACATATAGATAGGATGGAAGGTATTAGGAAGAGTTTAACAGAAAGCAAGTACAATGAAGATTTAAAAAATTAATTTTAGATGGTATTTTATTTATTTTAACTAATAATTATTTTAATTTTAATGGTAAATTTTATCTGCAGGTTCAGGGGAACCTGCCATGGGTACCAGATTCGCCCGAGTTACGCAAACATATTTATGGGTGAATGAGAAAAATCACATGTTTGGAGTGGCAATGACTTCGGGGAAAATCTGGTATCCTGGTGGCGTTTCATTGACGATATCCTGTTTATCTGGTGGGGAACAGAAGAAATTTAAACCTTTTTTGTAATTATTTAAATGCAAATTCTTTAAATATTCATCTCACTTTTTCCAGTAGTAAAATTTTTAGTGAATTTTCTAGATTTGAATATTTACCCTAAGGAAGGAAAAATCCATACTAGTACCTATTTCAAACCTACTGACGCCAACTCCTACATAGATATCAAGAGTGGACATCACAAAAACTGGCTTAGGGGAATTCCAATAGGCCAATTCAAACGCCTTAGGAGAAACTGTACGGAAGATGAAGTCTATCGAAGTCAGGCAGAGGGTCTAAGGGAGAAGTTCAGGGAAAAAGGATATTCGGATACAAAACTTCAGGTTAAGGCCCAAGAAACAGGGAAACTGAAACAGATAGATCTTCTACAAGCCAGTAAAACCAAGAGGGAGAATATTAACAAAAAAACAGATCATTATAACTTTTCTTTTATTACACAATTCAATAACAATCATAAAAAAATCGAGAAAGTTATTAATACCTATTGGCCTATTTTATTAAAAGATCCCGTGCTTAAGAACCTTCTCCCTAAATATCCCTCGTTTATATATAGAAAAGCTCTGAATTTGAGACACAACTTAGTATAAAGCTCTTTTGAAAGTAAAAAGGAGATTGGGATGCAAACAAAAGGGTTTCATAGATGTGGAATGTGTAAAATGTGCCAAAAGGTGAAGGAACCTATGAAAATAACTGAGTTTGAATTTAATAATATTATGTATAAAATCACCGACTTTATTACACGTAATACTAAATCTGTCATTTATCTGATTGAATGCAAATGCAAAAAAATATACATAGGAAAGACGTCAAGACCCCTTAAGATCAGACTTCAAGAACATCTATACAATATCTCGAAAGGAAAGGAGGATCATTCTCTTTCTTGTCACTTTAAGGAGACACATCAATGTTCGGCCAACTCTATTAACAGATTCATAGGAATTCAAAATGTTAAATCTAAATGGCGGAGTAATGACCTCGAATCTCGCCTTGCTAAGGCCAAAATGAAATGGATTCATAAACTCAAATCCCTTATACCCAATGGCTTAAACAGTGACTTTGAACTTAAATGGTTCTTGTAAATAGACAGTTCACTAGGGAACCAAGAAAAAGAAACTTCTAACTGCGGTCATACTACTCTTAAAGCGCCCAATCCTGTTCCATCTTGAAAGCTAAATAGAGAAAGGCCTAGTTAGTACTTGGGTGGGAGACCTCTAGGGATTACTAGGTACTGCAGGAACACTTTCCTACCAATGGAACCTGTTAAGTGAGATGATGCCTTTATTTATATCTTATCAATTTATCAATTTTTTTGGCCTCATATAGTCATTTTCTGTTTTTTTATACAAGACTCAGATCCATAGAGTGACAAAAAAGTGATAACTAATTTATGAAAGATCATTCACTAAATCATTTTAATTAATAACCTTGAGCAAATTGATTACATTTTAGTTTTTGTGATTTCCTTTGATACCATGACAATGCGGAGGGGGCTATTACATTTACCCTATCAATACAGTGCTTACTGGCACTTTGTACCTATTTTTTAGATAAAAAAAACAAGTCATCAAAGGTTATATGGAGAAATATGTAAATCTATTTAAATAAGATTTTTATGGTTTGTTTATGTTTTTTGGTTTTTTTTTTAATGGTGATCTATGTATATATTAGTGTGTGTAAAAACATAAAAATATGAGGAGACTCTATTTTATATATGTATATGGGGAAATTTTTATGGATTTTTTTTTATATTTATGGATTTTTTTTATATTTATGTATTTTAGGTATGTATTTAGATTTTCATGTTGTTGTTATGATCCAGCTGGGCTAGGGAGGTCCCTATATGCACAGGAACTGAATTTATACAGTGCCGATCGGCTTGATTTATTTAGCTCATGTAATAGACCCCCCTGAAGGCTACTGGCAATGGATTAAGAGTATCAAAATTATGATCAATATGATTATTTATTAAAAATTATCCATGTAAAGTTCCTTCTGTTGTATACACACATGAAATTTTTGTTGCACGTAATATTTTTTAATGATTAATTAATGTAATATGTAGAGAATATTCATATGAAGATGATTAATAAGATATAATCCAATAATTGAAACGGGTTTTTAAGATTTTTTTATAATACTCCTCCATTAACATCACTGCTCTCATACTCTATATAAACTACTGTAAAACAAGTGAATAGTATTTCATTGTGATTATTTCATTGTGATTTTTTTATGTACACAAGATGTAATTATTATTTGGAACACTTTGTATTCGATAATGTACCCAATTATAAAAAACTGTGTATTCCTGATTTTCTATTGGTTGTGATAACACCTGATTTTATATAAACTCACCTCCAGACAAGTACCCCTTTTTGCCTTGAGAAAGAATCGCTTACGATTTGAAACACATTGGCGGGGTACTTGTTTTTTTGCTGCCTTTGAAGTATCTCCCATTCTAATCAGCACCGCTTGAGCTTTATCCCGGGACTTGTTACATCTTCAAGCCGAGCGGTGCTACCCTGGGTGGGTAGTATCTTTTATTGTGCAATCTATATATTTATTGATTTTACATATCTTTTTTTATTCTGTTCACTCAATAAATACAAATTTTATTTCTCTATTGTTCTGGCTGTGTATCAGAGGGGAGAGCCGCGGACTTCCCCTTGAAGTGATTTTTTACAAGCATAGGAGGCAGATTTAATATCTTCTTAACAACTGATGACAACACAGAGACTCCAAACCGGGAGATAACCCGGAAGAAACAGCTTTGTGGAAGCTTAACCCTCCCGCCATCCACACTGATCACCAACGGGACACCGCAACATGGAGATCAAAAGAAAACACATCAGGAAATCCATCGGTCCGTAAGCAGCTTTATTAACTCATTCTTTACGGTGAAGATAAATTGTATCTAACTGGCTTTCATAGGAGAAACATTTTTAGGGACCTAAATTTTATTTTAATCCGGTTTCAAACTTTAGTGACTGAGTTTTATGAATTGCTGTACCTAAGTCTCACAGACCCGTATTTCATCAAGAAGAACTGAGTTTCTATGATTATCTACTATCAACTTTTATAGACATTTGTGTCATTTATTTATTAAGTTTCAGCTTCTGTGATTTTATTTTATTTTATGAATTTTTATTTTTATTCTCACGGACTTGCATTCTACTAACAGAACTGAGTCTTTAGAATTGTCCATTATGTTACAGCTGCCTTCTAACGGCAAGCTGCACGCACTGCTCCTATCCCCATTAATAGCTTACCTTGCTCCAGTGATTCCCCTGCCGGCAGGCTCCTTAGCAGCAGCATCCATACTACCTCCAAACTGTGCAGCTTCTCTGTTAGCCACATGCTCTGCCTGCAGGGTTTTTATGCCTTCTGCTGCTTGTGTCACTTCCTGGGTTGGGACTGGGTTTGCTGGCCAATCACTGTGCAGCTGTCTCTATTTAGTCTCCCTCTCACTTCTCCCAGGTGCTGGTTATAGAGTCTGTTCCTCAGTTCTGTGACCTGCTTCTTACTGTGTGCCTAGTGCTTCCAGCCTAGTG
>WWET01006871.1:26545-36769 GCA_011038615.1 Limnodynastes dumerilii | reverse complement strand
AAAAGGGTCCTCTCCCGGGAGTCCGGGAGATCTCCCTGGATTCCGGGAGTCTCCCGGACGTTCAGGGAGAGTCGGCAACTATGAGGTAGAGTGGTGCTTAGAATAAATGAATAGGACCACTATAAGTGACAGTTCCAGGAAAACATGTAATGAAATAGTTTTTATCTCTTCTTATGAAAATAATTATTTATATTTTTATTTACTTTGTATAATAAATGTGTTATTCGTTCATATAAACAAAATGAAATTATTTTAATCATCAGGACGTATAGAGTTAAGTCCTTTTTTAGGCATAAATCTCTACTTAATCTAACCATTTGATAGAGTTTTTATTAAATTAATTATTACTAAATGGTATAGCTGGTCGAATTTTGTACTGTAAACTAGAGAAATGCTACCAGCTCAAACTCTATATTTAACCTGTTTGGGCATAATGTTTTCGAGTTGTAGATCCATCTGCTTTTTTTTTTTTTACAATTCTTTTAATTTGGTTCGCTGAATTAGAGTATTCAGTGATGAACGGTATTTTTAGAGTTGGTTCTGTCTCTTTTTTGGTTTTGTATTTTATAATTTTTTTTCTGTCTAATGTTTTAACCGTGTCAAATGCTGAAAGGCCTTCTGCAGTGTTATACTTTGTGTTAGAAAATCTTTATTTTTGGTGCAGTTCCTTTTAAGTCTAATGAATTGACCTTTTGGAATGTTTTCAAGCCACATAAGGTTGTGGTTGCTGGTCGCAGGAATGTAACTGTTGCAATCTACTTCTTTGAAATGTGTTTTTGTATGGATTTTTTTATTTTTGATAAAGATCTCCAGATCTAAAAAGGTCACTAGAAAAATTAATCACAGAGGCAGATAGGGGAGTATCATTAAATAATAAAGAAAAATCACCCCCCCCCCCCAAACAGAAACTGCAATAACCTACCCTCAAAAAAATCCACTGAGAAAAAGATGAATGGTATTATCATTCCATACCACTCCCAGCACTGAAACCATAAACAAGACTTCAGACACAGAAGAAGGACAAGCACTGATATTCCCAGATCAAAACACATTAATTGTATCACCATTAGAAAAATCAGTGAGTGAAATAAAAGAGAAAGAATCAACACATAAAAAGAAAAACGAACACCAGAAGCTTCCTCCCAAACTAACATCAAGGCAGACCCCACATCAGAACATATTAAGCAAAACAACACAGAGAAACGCAATGAATCAATCAATTCAATAGGAACCACAAGCGCAAATTTTTTAGGGGTTACCCCAATTCCCACAGCACCCTCACCGATATCTCCGGTAATATACATTTTAAGACCCAGAATAACAGAACAGGTAGAAATTCAACAACTACAACAATCCCCAATAACATCAAACACCACACAAGCACCAAAATCAACACAAAAAAATAATGAAAATTCCAAACACTCAACCAACCAAGTAACAGAACCAAGAATCACAAGACAAACAAACAAGAGAAGGAGAAGTTCACATTCAGAAGGGGAAGAAGAGGGGGAACAAAAATGCTTAAAAAGCCCACAAAAAATAAACAATACAAATTTTTCAGATGATGAAAAGGGTATATTCAACCGAAGCAGTTTCACACTAACAGAAGCACATAAAAATGTTCTGATAAAAGGACTCACATTTTCCCCTAACAATGAAGTCAATAAATTCACTACTTTTATTGATCTTCATAAATTTATAAGAACCCTAACACTAAAAAAGTTCTTTAACAAATTTGATAAAAAAGACTGCATCACTGAGAATGAAGAATTTAAGCACACAGATCTCAAACCAAAATCGACTTTCCATCCAGCCCACATAAAAGGAGACATAATCTCCACCTTCCAAAAAATTGTGGAGAATGAAATAGACAATTTAAACCCCAAAAATTACAGAACAAAAAGAAATAATTTAACATTTAAAGAGAAAAAGGCATTAAAAGAACTTCAACGAGAGGAAAATTTTATTTAAAAAAAGCTGCAGATAAAGAGGGGGGATAGTGCTACTTGATAAAACAGATTACGTTAAAGAAGCAGACTAGATGGGCCATGTGGCTCTTATCTGGCATCACTTTCTATGTTTCTATGTAAGCCATGAGACTCCTATCCGATCCAGACACATACAAACCTCTAAAAACTTATCCAACCAACTTTAAAAAAAAAAAGAGTTGGAAATTCTACTATTAAATGGTAAAGAAAAAAAGATCCTCAATGACAAAGAATTTGAATACCTTAACAACAAATTTCCCATAATACCGGTGTTCTACTATCTACCAAAACTTCACAAGAATAGAAAAAATCCACAAGGAAGACCAATAATCTCTGAAATAGATTAATTAACCAGCCACCTCTCCGAGTATATAGATAAATTCTTACAAACAACTGTGCAAAAATAAGTCTTATTTAAGACACGACCAACATTCTACAATTACTGGAAGGAATCACTTGCAGAGAAGATTACATTATGGCGACTTGTGGTGTCAAGTCACTGTATACTTGCATTAGGCATGATCAAGGCAGAGAAGCAGTCAAAATACTGCTTGAGCAGGATATTTTATCCACCACTCAAATTGACTTCATTTTAGAAGGTATTACCTTCATCCTAACCCACAACTTTTTTTCTTTCAACAATACCTTTTACCTTTAAACCACTGGCACAGCGATGGGGACCAAATTTGCGCCAAGTTACGCAAATCTATTTATGAGCTCCTGGGAGGAAAACCCAATTTTCTTGGACGCGGGACTTGGCGCAAATTTGGTCCTCTGGAAACGCTTCATTGACGATATCTTTTTCATATGGAAAGGTGACATTGAGTCCCTTAACCAATTCCTGACAGACATCAAAAACATTAGACAGAAAAGAACTTATAAAATACAAAAACAAAAAAGAGACAGAACCAACTCTAAAAATACCGTTCATCACTGAATACTCTAATTCAGCGAACTAAATTAAAAGAATTGTAAAAAAAAACACTGGTATATCCTTCCAGAAGATACAGACCTCAAAAATCTTTTGCCAGAGAAACCACAAATTATTTTCAGAAGGGCCCCTATTCTAAAAAATAAACTGGTAACCAGCGAACTAAGGGGGAAGACTGAAAACCCTAAAAACTGGTTAAATGACAATTCGGAAGGTTTCTACCACTGTGGACAATGCAAAGCTTGTAGGATCACCCACAAGAACAGTACACACCCCACGACCAAATTTTAGGGACCCAATGGTACATACACAATAAAGGGGAAAACAACATGCAATAGCAGCAATGTCATCTATCTTATTACATGTCCCTGTGGTCTAAAATATGTGGGAGGAACCACAAGAGAAATCAAAGTAAGAATTCAAGAACATATCTGCAACATCTTAAAGGGAGAGGAGTCACACAGCCTCTCAAATCATTTTAAAAAACACATAACCAAGATCCAGTATACCTTAACTTCCATGTTAATGAAAAAATTGAAAACAACTGGAGAGGAGGAGACATAATTAAAACTTTAAACAAGGCTGAAAGTAGATGGATCTACAACTTGAAAACATTTGGGTAGATCCAGAACTACGTCCGTTTTCCATAGACGGACGTAATTCAATGAACAATAGCTACTGCGCATGCGTAGTAGCTATTGTACGTAATCTGCGTTTCTAAAAGACCGCATATACGCAATCTACGTATCGAAACTGCATTAAATAACTGCATTAAACTGCATTAAATAACACACTAAGTTTAAAGCACAGGATAGCACTATGCAGAACAAAATGCTGACAATGGTTCTGTAATTGTTTCAATACTTGTAACTGTAAAAAGAGATCTATTTATTACTGTAAAATACTTCATGTGTCCGTTTTAAGCACCACCCATTCCCTATAAATAAACCACTTGTTACCCATTACAACACACCATGAGGAAGTCTGTAAAGCAGATGTAACGCATTGGTGACATCACTAAAATTGATTTTTATCAATAAAATACTTTATTTGGCATTTGGAATAATGTCTTTCTTACATGTGAGTATAATACACCACTTGCATTAACGGACACTGTACAACCTGAGTTTATCTGCACCAAGTCTTTGGCGCCTCTCCCTTATCTCTTTCAACTGCCCAGCTGAGAACATCTGACACCCGCCCCCCTCTGATGGCCCAGAACAGAGGCGAAGGTCCCTGTCAGAGACGACTGATCAAGCGGCAGCGGCAGCTTTATTCAACTCACAAAGGAGAGAAAAGGAAGAGAGGAATCCACCTCCGCTATCTACATTCCAGCTAACAGATAAAACGGACATCATAACATCTGTGCAAGTTTCAAGCAACGCTAGATGGACATTTAAACAGCGAAGTGGTGATTGCAATTACAAACTGCTGATTGTACACCTTGCACACCACTGTACCGTCTTTTGAACATTAACTCTTACTGACTCTATAAACGAACTGTGCAACCATTCTTGATGTTTTGCATATCGAACTTTAATTGAACTATATTCTGTGATAAGGAATGAGCGCAGCATTGAAATAAGTTATTTTTAATAACTTTGTATTTTTACTGTATTTATACATACAATTTGGGGCTGTATGGTAACTCTTTGCAAATTGCAGCTCTCAAACTGCCTCATCCCCTTACTAAGCGCTAGGATTCACCATTTGATATAAGACATATCTTTTTATTGCATTTAAAGCAACCCCCTAGTTTATCTCTAATACCCTCAGTGATTATGTTACTCTTTTTAACTTTCAATTTTATGGAATCTGTAGGTTTATTTTAATTTTTGATAATTATATTGTCATTATTGGCTGAGAGTGTGATGTTGGGGAAGTAAACAGAAATTAGGTGACAAGTGTGAGTGAATTTAAGATTAAATGAATTAGTGTTGAGGTGTCTAACAAAATAGAACCCCTCCTCCCAAATAATAAGCTAATTGTCTATGTACCACATATAGTGCACCAGATTCACCCCAGAGTCGCCATTCCAAATGTATTGATCTTAAAAAACACCAATATAGAGGTTTGCGAAGCTAGGGGCAAAACTGGTGCCCATTGCGGTACCCAAAATCTGCAGAATAAAATTATCACCATACAAAAAATAATTATGTGTGAGAATAAACATTACAGAATCCAAATTTTTTGTAGCAAAGAAATAGCTGGATCTGCTGAAAGAAAAAAATCAACTGAATCCATGCCCAATTTGTGGGTATATAATTCCTGAACATCAAAAGTCAGAAAAGCACAAGAGGAACGTCACATGATTTTACCCATCAAATTAAGTACATGTATAGTGTCAAGTGTTAAGTGAAAAAACATACTTTTGTAAAAAAAAGAATCCACTTAAGCAGATAAATTAGAGGTTAAAGAGTTAATAATGGAAATAATCGGGCACCCTGGGGGTGATGTGGGAGATTTGTAACCAAAGAATCCTCTTTACACAATCTTTTCAGGGCTTTTTACTACCATTTAGAGAGATTGATTCTATTTCCCAAGGAGGTAGAGTCAGTACACAAACAGATCATTTTGGAATTATTCAAAGTTAGATTTATAAATACTTTGGAAAGCACTGCTCTTATGTTGAACTGGAAAAAAGTCTGAATGTGTCTGGAATTTTCTTCTGTGGAGGGCAGTACTTTTATCTATCAGGTTTGTCTGAATATCAAAGACAGGTATTTTTCCATCCAATTGTTACAGTCTCCGGGGAGGGTTCTCACAAGGGCACGGATTCTAAACCAGGGTCAGGTATTCACTAGAGCCCCTGATGGTGGGGATAGGCTTGGCTACTGGCACCTGATAGGTCGCAGTCCCTGGTGATAACCTCCAAGGAAAATCTGTAGCATGGGTACCTGAACATGAACTGATACATAGCTTGAAACCTTTGTATACAATACAGGTAGCAGGAACCCTTACTCACAAGGGGCAGATAGGAGCCTAATCACACAGATAAGCAGACTGGAACCCTTGCACACAAAATAGAAAACTGGAACCTACACACTGAAGATTGATGGCAAATAGTAATCAGGAGTGGGAACCAGAGGAATGCAGGTAACCACAGAAGTGGAACAAAGAACAGATAAGGGCCTCCAACAGACACCTGACCAACTGGTAGATGACACACACTGAAGGACAGTGGGTACCAGGAGGAGGAAAGAGCAGGTCACACTAGAGATGGAATGCAGCACACCGCTAACAGTAAAGCGGAATCCGATGGGCTGACTCTTGCTCCCAGGCACACTGACAGGTGGAGATAATAAACACTGGAGTAAGACTCACGGGGTAGAGACATAAGGAGATGTTCAAAAGAAATGTAGAACAGTCTATAATGCGCCAAATAGAAGTTCTGCAGCCAGGCACCCACAATAACGACCAGACCACTACTGGACCAGGTATGTATAGCAGTAATGTAAATAATTGCGGTTCCCCACGGCGCTCCTTCTTTTCACAGGATATGTGAATAAACCTCAATCCCTCAAGTCAAATGCCATAAAAAATCAGAAAGAAGGGGTCATATCCAAAGAGGGGGCCTCGTATCATATACGAGAAGTTCGAGGGTGCACAAAGGAGCTGACTGTTGTTGTCGGGGAAGGGTGATTATCACAGCGCTGTATTCCATCTCTTCACCCCCCCTCCACTCTGGTACGCTCTAAACGTGTTTCTGATCTTTTAGATACTTGTTATTTTATGTTGCCATTCTGCTCTTTTAGATACTTGTTATGTCATGATGTATTTTGTTACCTTTTTTTGAACTTGCTTATTTGTTTTTCAATGTCATTTGTGCTTGACAAATTTTATGTGTTGCAATTAAATTGATTATTTGTATTTTAATCAATAACCCTTCTTTCTGATTTTTTTTATGGCATTTGACTTGAGGGATTGAGGTTTATTTACATAAGGAGAGATGTACAGCACCAAGTGTACACTACAACAGAGAGAGCTCGGAACCTGGGCTACACACGCTGAGAGATGGTAAACACAGCCTGCACACACACAGACAGAAGAGAAGCAGATGGAATAGCTCGCATGGCAGGTACAGACAGTGTGAGATGATAAACACACACATCACTCAGCAGAGGGAGATAAGCTGTACCAGCCCGAGATCATAGCTGTCAGCGTAAGTAGCAAGCTACTCACACTGCACGCTACACACAGATAATGGAGCAGACTACAGAGACAGAGAGGGGAAAGGTAACACTGGGAATAACAAAGAGAAAAGTAGAACAATACGATCCAAGGCAGGAGCACAAGGAGAACACAATCAAACAACAGGCAAACGCAGGAAATCAGACGCTATAGCCAACAATGAGGTTTCCTGGGCTAAGGCTATTTAGAGTCCACTTCTCCACTCAGCTGCAGAGCTCAGGCAGACCTTAACTGATTATCCAGCAGCTGAGGGAAACCAGGCACATAGGGCCTCATTTATAAAAAACGATTTTATGCTGCGATTTAAAATCGTTCTATCTCGCCGCAATTTTGCCGTGATTTTTTTGTTTGAATCGCGGTATTCACAAAGATGCGATTTTACCGCGATTTAAATCAAATCACACGGGTTGCTGCGATTTTTAAAGGGCTAAATCGCAGTGGTTTTCAATAGAAATCCACCACGATTAGCCCTTTAAAAAATCGCATCAACTCACGTGTTAAAAAAAACAAAAAAGAGTGCTGAATGGCGGAAAGACTTAGCCATGCTGTGCTGATAGAAGTACAGGGCTAAGCATTGCTTAGCCTTGTAGTTCTATCAGCGTCAGCATGGTTAGACTTCTAACCACGTGGTGCTGCGTGTGCTGTGTAAAAAAAAAATACAGTGTTTAATAAACATAGGCATATACATAACAATGTGTCAATGTGAAAAAACACATATTCCCTGACTAATATTAACCCCTGTTAACTTACCTCCGTTGGTCCGTGTTCTATACTAAGTGTACTGTAATGTAGTGTTTGTTGTATAAAAATAAAAGATTTTATCACTCACCGTTTGTCGTCCTCTGTCTTGGGAAGCCTTGCTAGATTAGAAGAATCTTCTATTGATTGAAGAGGGCTCCCCGGTCTTCTGCTCCGGCTCTTCTGCATCTTCTGCACAGCGCTGACAGTCTCCTTCTCCTCTGCTTCATTGCTGCTCCTAATGACCATTCGGTCACTAGGGGGCAGCCTTTTATTTAAATGATGACGTCAGGTACACTCTGGCCTCTGACGTCATCATTTAAATAAAAGGCTGCCCCCTAGTGACCGAATGGTCATTAGGAGCAGCAAAGAAGAGGAGAAGGAGACTGTCAGCGCCGTGCAGAAGATGCAGAAGAGCCGCAGCAAAAGACCGGGGAGCCCTCTTCAATCAATAGAAGATTTTTCTCATCTAGCAAGGCTTCCGAAGACAGAGGACGACAAACGGTGAGTGATAAAATATTTTATTTGTATTTTTACAACAAACACTACATTACAGTACACTTAGTATAGGACACGGACCAACGGAGGTAAGTTAACACATTAGGAGTTAATATTAGTCAGGGAATATGTGTTTTTTCACACGGACACATTGTTATGTATATGCATATGTTTATTGAACACTGTATTTTTTTTTTACACAGCACACGCAGCGCCACGTGGTTAGAAGTCTAACCATGCTGACGCTGATAGAACTACAATGCTAAGCAATGCTTAGCCCTGGACATCTATCAGCACAGCATGGCTGAGGCTTTCAGCCATGCAGCACATTTTTTTTTTATTTTTACACACACAAAAACCGCGATGTGACTTCAGAGGCTCAAATCACGCGATTTGTGGCGATTTGCCTCAAATGGATTTTTGTAAATGAGGCCCATAGAACCCAAACAGAGGAACTTCACACACTGCTTTGTTTACCTCTGCAGTGTATAACATTGCTGTGTATTTCCTCCTACATAATGTACTTACATACTTTCACAAACAGATAAAAAATATTGGGGTTGATCCCACCTACTTTACGTGGGGGTGATAGGGTACAAAAATTATGTAAAAAAGAAATGAATTGGATGCTGAAATTCCAAACACTCACAGTGGACAGAGGCAGAAGTTACCAGGCTCGGGCCGCACAGTAAAGAAATGGCCTCTGGGCCCTGTAGCAGCCGCACCCTCTGCTCTAATGGTAGTTATACCACTCCCTGTTATAACGCGTCTTATTCTGATTTTTCTACAGATTGAGTTACTGTGGAATGACAGAGAGTTCATGTCCCCAGTTAGCCTCTATAGTAAGTAATAACCAGTCCCTGAGGACACTGAACCTGTCTAATAATAACCTGTCTGGACGTCACTTCAGTGAGTTGATGACAGCTCTGTCCAGTCCAAGATGCCGGATACAGGAATTACTGTGAGTATAATGTACAGTGCTGACCTCTGACCTGGATCTGAGCTAATATTGTACTGTAACCCATAGCAACCAGTCACATGATATCTCATTACTCTGACTCACACACTGATACGTATGTAATTGGTGATGCCAGGGCCGCCTCAACGAGTGGGGGGGGTCCAGAGCAAAACTTCCTTGCCTCCCATCTAGCAACTGCACATTCTCAGAACGGTGCCAGAACTGCGTCTCCACAGACTTGTGCATTTTAGTTGTCTGTACTGAGTGCTGTAATAAACTTTTTTAGTTGGCATCCACCAGATTTACTTTCAGAGCCTACACTATATTAATTGCATGACAGGGCTCTATAGATGCTGCCATGGAGTAGTAGCGACGGGAATAAGCCAAAGTTGCTATCTGTCAGTATGGATAGTGGTTCTGGCTAACCTTCACCACTACCACTTCCCAGCAACATCTACAGAGACTGCTACACTATATTAGTTGCATGCCATGGCTCTATAGAGGGGGTGTCAGTGGGGCCCCCTGGACGCGGGGCCTAGGACTAGCGTTCCAGTTCAAACCAACTAGGGACGGCTCTAGGTGATGCAGATACACTTCTCTCCCCCCTTTTATATGCATCTGTTGATGTGTAGAACAGGAGTTCTGTCATCTTGAGAAGTGTGTGACTTAGGGGCATAAGAACATAAATATACTGGATATGTCCAGGTCACTCTCTCTGTCTGTCTGTTTGTCCCACATTTCATGTGTCAGTGGACAGGAGTGTAAGTTTCAAGGGTTGAGCCTTGTAGCCAGGAGGTGGGTGCAGGGACTGGATGGGTGGGACCCGGGACTAAGGCGGGCTGTGTGATATAAATTGTCATAAACAGGCAGCCTAAAATAGTGTCATACATGGGGTGCCAGCCTATGACAGATTACTGCTG
>WWET01006870.1:46612-61238 GCA_011038615.1 Limnodynastes dumerilii | reverse complement strand
ACTTTCATAAATGTCTGCATTATGGAATGCATCTATTCTTTCATTATAAGCTGGAATGTCTTTTAAAATTCTCATCAATTGATCATGAATTTTTAAATTTAATTTAGCAGCTTTATCATGTAATTTTTTCCTAACTACATCTACCCTATCTAAGTCTTCCTCTTTATCCAAAAGACTAATATCTGGGATACAAGATTCTTTTCTCGTTTGCTTAGTAGGTTTCTTTGTAACCACTGAAAGCCTTTTATTCTTGTGACTCAAACTTGCAATTAACTGAGTTCTCGTTTCAATTTGACTTTCTAATTCCTCAATTTGTTCTGCCAGCATATAACAATTTTGACAATCAATAAAGTCACCGTCCACTGATTTTTCTTCTGTTTCCACAACCTGTGTGGTTTTACTATTTACACATACACTATGTGTCTGTGATGGTCTTTCATTCAAAACTAATGCATTATACACTTTAACCATCTGTAAAACATTCCTAAGCTTTTTGTTTAACTTATCCACTGTAAAAAACTTCTTATCAATTTTCATATTTTCCTTCTCAACCTGGCTATAAAGCTGTGCCCATAATTCTGAGTTATTATGACTACTGACAAATTTAAATTCGAATGTACTTTTATTAGCAAAAGAATCAATTACTTCCATACTCACTGGGTCTCGGTTACGTGGAATGAAATCCTTTGTTTCAGAGAAAAGTCAGACCAGCCCTCTGGAACTTCTGCAGCGAGAGCTCCCTCTACTGGTAGGTTCTTTGAATTGCGTCCTGAAGCTTGAGATATTTCTGTGAATCTCTGAAGTTTGAGATATTTTCTGTGGAATTTTAGTATAAAAATCCCTCCTTTCAAGCAGAAGGAACGCAAAATATCAATACCGATGGCTCGCCATTGTAAAATGTAGTCCTTGAAGATGAATAATAAAAAAAGATTCTTCTTCCTTCTATTAATTGTCTTCCAACTTGGATAAAACAATTATAGGTTTGAGAGAGAACTTCAAACTCTCCAATGGTTGGAACTTCAAACTCAGAGCTCCAATGGTTTGAGTTGGAATAAAGTCACTTGTTTAGTGCATTCAAATAAAGATATTCTCTTGAATGTAGTATCAGTCAAAATATTTAATGCACTTAGAAGATTTTGTATGTATTGTATGTAGCAATGTGTCCGTGTCTGTGCAAGAGTGTCCGAGTGTGTCTGCGTGTCTGTAAGAGTGTGTCCAAAAAATGACCAGAGTCTCAGATATATCAACATATCTCTTTGTCTGCCAATCTATATGAAACTAGTAAAAACTGGATTTCTACACATGGTGCTGAAAACCTACAACCCCCATTTTCATGAGACTTGATTTAATCCTTTCCAGATGTGGGCCTAAAGACCAACTATAGTGTCTTTGTCCTCAAATGCTGTAACCGATATCCTATGGATTATGTTTATCTTAAAAACTGATGCTTCACAATTATACAAAACTATTAATGAATAGGAAAATGTATGAACAAAACCTTAACTTATAAAATGCTTACCTTTTTTAATATACAAATACCCAGATATTGAGATAAGAATCAAACATATGTAGAAACATATACAAATAATAATAATCTCATTCACACTATTTAACACTCAACATAGAAGAAAATGTGTCATTATGAGAAGAAGCCGGCAATACCAATGTCTGCCTGTGTATGAGCGGTGACTGGACACACATGCAGATATATTTGTACCATCTGCCATTTTCTCTGAGATGCAGCCAGCGTTACTAGATTATATGCATGTGTTATACACACACACATACAGAAGCATTGGTATTGCCAGCTTCCGCTCACACAGACATTGGTATTGCTGGCTCCTTCTCACTGACAGATAGATGTCAGCTGTCTGTGAATGGCTCTTGCTTATGCAGGGGCAGGGCCGTCAAGAGGATTTCTGGTTCCCGGGTCAGCAAATTCTTGATTACCCCCCCCCCTCATAGTTAACAAGTATAAATAGATCTGTGCCACCGCGAAGCGTCACAAATGTGGGGTCACTTACCTCTTTTCTGCTTCTCATCTTTCTTCCTTTTTCTTCTTCCTTCCGGGACTCTCCTCTTTGACCTTAGTTTTTAGTTGTTTTTCCCACATATGTGATTTATTCTATTGTTTGACACTGTCAAGTTATGCGGTGGCAAGCACCGCACTTACCATCTCCAGCAGCCTGCTCTCCTCCTCCCGCGATCCCGGCGCTCCCGCAGTTCAGGGCTGCAGAGACAGGCCCTGATTAAGAGATTGAAAATAAGATCTTAAAGTTACACCTGGGCTAAACCATGTTGATTTCAGGGGAGTCAAATTTAATTTGTTGCAACAGTATTATAGTTAAAAGGTGATGTTTCCCAGCTCAAGTCTAATTAGCAGTTTAAAAGTAAAGCTGAGCAGGTATCTGTGTGCAATAAGTAAAAGCAAAGCATTCTCCCTGCATGCATAGAATAAAATTAACTTGACTCACCCTGAAATCAACATGGTTTTGCTCAGGTGTAACTTTAAGTTCTTATTTTCAGCCTCTGAATCAGGCCCACTGTAACTAGCACAGTGACAGCCCGCTTAGCTTCCAAGATCGGACAGAATTGGGCATAGACAGGATAGTATGACCGTAGGTTGGGATTATTCTTAGGAACCCTAGACAACAAGGAAAACTAGAGGTGGGTCCCATTCAAAGGAACCATTTAAGCTCAAAATCAATGTTTAGGCCCAGGGGAATGAGTGACTTTGATAAAAAAAATGCCGGAGTAGTTGGGCCGGATAGGCCGGATGCTGGAGTATTTGGGCCGGATAGACCGGATGCTGGAGTGGATCAGCTGGACTGGAGTGGATCAGCTTGGTTGGAGTGGATCAACTGGACTGGAGTGGATTAGCTAGACTGGAGTGGATCAGCTGGACTGGATTGGATCAGCTTGGCATGAATGGATCAGCTTGGCTGGATGGATCAGCTTGGCTGGAGTGGATCAGTTGGACTGGAGTGGATCAGCTGGACTGGAGTGGATTATCATACATTATCCTAGGCAATAAAGTTACATAATATTAAAACATGTGAAAGTGATAGTAGCTGTAAAATAAATACAGTCACAGAGTGAATCAGTAAAATAGAATATAAATATATATAAAATATCTAGATGTATTTGGAACGATACACTGGTCCAAATGTACAGCCGTATAAATATGAATACCGTGCATAATCCCATTGCAGTAAAAACTGGGAAAATGTAGATGGCAATAGTGAAAACATCACTAGACATATAGAATTGGCACAAGCTAAGATCAATAAAAAGAGTATGGGAAGATTAGGTGAGATCTGAAACTCCTAAAACCGAGATAAAATATAATTACATAGATTGGAGGAGAACATATATCTAAAATGCTATTTAAGAATCATAAACAGATAATAACATATGGATGGTATTGGGGGATTACCAAGTGGAAGGATATTCCCATCTCTAAATTTCCCTTCATGTCCTACAGATCCCACAGATGATAAATCCCAATCTACGGTACCTGGTATTCCCTGAAGGTCTCCCTACCAGGTAGCTGTCCTTTCTGTCTGCTGCTGATTATTTATTTATTTGATTGTTTATTTGACTATTTATCCGTTTTTATATCTGTTTTTATAATGTTGTTTTGATTTAATAAATTGTATATACATATTTTGATACCTGTCTTTATCTGGCCTCTGTTTCCCGTTGCTCCAACCCCTTCGGGGGAACACCGCTTCTTCAGGGGAACCTAGGTCGTCTTTGTAGATAAGAAGGGAGAAGAAACATCCTCTAGCCACGGACACTAAATAAAGAATACTTCTGGGCTAAAGACTACATACATTTTTAACGGACTTATATGTACTTAAGCCTTTTTTTGTTTGATTGGCTCAGTTTACATCCCTATACAGATTTTTGCACAGAACTCCTGGTTTTAAACTGTATGACATCGTTTACCTATCCTTAGGATAAGGAGGTTTTGGTTTTTGTTTCCTGATTCCATTTTATTTCAGCCTCTTAGCCTTGTTTTATATTGTTATCCTTTATTAATTGGTGTTATCTCATTGCCCATGACTGTTATATTTCTGATTTTACATTGATTTTAGAATTATTGCTGTTTGCATAATAGTATATGTGGTATATTGCCACTTTGTGTCTGCATCCTATAAGGTTTTTTTAATTTATTTATTGTAATTACACCAGCCAATTGGTTTCTCTTATTTCCCCTGGCTTCACTATTTAGTTCCTTTAGATCCCCTTACCATCCGGGCATCTTTCTGCCTCCGTTCTCCTCCCCTTTATATCCAGCACCCTATCACTTTTATATTTTTATACTCCAGCATCTGGCATGGCTATTCCAGCATCTGGCCTATCCGGCCCAACTACTCCAACATCCGGCCTCTGGCCCAACTACTTCTGCATCCGGCCTCTCCGGCCCCACTACTCCTGCATCCGGCCTCTCCGGCCCCACTACTCCTGCATCCGGCCCATCCAGCCCAGCTACTCCTGCATCCGACCCATACGGCCCAGCTACTCCAATATCTGGTCCAGCTTGGTCGTCTTCCTCAGGCCATATATTTTGTTACCCTTAGTACGGACTATTGTCTTGTTCTCTCCATCCTTCATTGTGTATTATACTCTACATGCACCAACCTCCTAATAAATCTGCAAGTTTTCTATTTACGCCTACTCGTCAACTTCTTCCCTTGGTACCTGAAACGGATCCACAAGATCCTGAAGTCGTGACAGACACATTGTATTTTTTTTGCTATTTTCTTACTGGGCCGGATTCAGAGCTCCGGGCACATTGCATATGTACCTGGTGTTTTCCGATGTGTGCTACTGTGCATTTTCTAAGGTAATCTACGTTTCTTGTTGCAATGTAGATTGCATATACGTGGTATTAAAGACTGCGTATACGCAATCTACGTTGCAATAAGAAATGTATATGATGTTAGGAAAGACACCAGCAGAGCGAAGGTACTATAAGTAACTTTAAACCTATACATGGGCTGCATTCTTGCCTGGGACATACAAGGTAGGGGGGGGGTCTGCATTCATATCTGAGACATACAAGGGGGGTGGCTGCATTTATTGCTGAGAAATATAAGAAGGGGCTGCATTCATATCCAAGACATAAAAGGGTGGACTGCATTCATACCTGTTGACCTACAGGGGGGGGGGCAGTAATCATGACTGGACTTTACAGTAATCATGACTGGAATTTACAAGGGGGGGTGCATTTATACCTGGGACATACAAGAAGAACTACAATAATGATTGGAACAGCCAGGGGGGGCTGCAGGGATGATTGGGGCATACAATGGGGGGTTGCAATAATGATTGTGACATAAAAGGGGGGCTGCAATAATTATTGGGACATATAACGGGGGATGCAATAATGATTGAACATACAAGGGTGGCTGCAGTGATGTTTGGGACATACCATGGGAGCTGCAATACATATTGGGATATAAAGGGTGGCTGCAGTGATGATTGTCCCAATACAAGGTGCATGCAATATCTGGAACATAAAAGGGTGGCTGCAATGGTTGCTGAGACAAAAAAGGAGTCTTACAGGATGGCTGGGACATACAAGCTGCAATAAAAACTGAGGTGACATTTTTACTTTAACCACTTTAAAATATGTAAACTTAAATACGTATAGGTTGTGTGTATGATATTGTAATTTAAAGATGTAATTTTTATTTTGCTAGTTTATGTCATTACTATTGCAATTATGTTGAAAATTTTAAATAATGCTTTATGAGTAACAGTACAAAAAAACATTACTAGGTGTTATATGGAAGGTGGTCCATGTGGAGGACGAGTGGTGCCATAAGGGCTGTATCGGACTTTAAGTTAAATTTCCCACCCCAGGTGTCATTACATAACTTATTCTCTGCACCAAGATCAGGGCTGGCCCTCCCTTTTCTTTTGCTTGGGTTCTATCAAGGAAAGGACACTGGAACCATGATAGAACTAGCTTCTTTATTCAGCAATTACACAACTCTCCATCTAGTAAAGCCCGCCTTCAAGCTTCCACATAAGTAAGAGACAGACACTGAAGAATCAAGCTCACTTAAACAATAAAGAAGTGTCAACAAATACTATGCAATAATGCATTAACACCACACCTATAGGCATAATAGGCGAGTTGCCTAGAGCGGCAACTCACCAGAGGGGCAACACAAAGTCTGGGTTGCTGTCCAGGCCATTCTTCACACTTGCATTTTGTGGTGAGCAGAAGAAAAACGCCCAAGAGTTCTGTTTAAGTGGCCGGCATAATCTCTCTCCCCTGTGACTCAGATGACCTAATCAGATGCTGCAGGGGAGAGAGACAAAGGGCCTCATTTACTAAGGTCGCTTTGGAAAAGCGATTATGAATCACCAGCCATCACCGTGATTTTCCAGCGTATTAAAAATTGCTGAATTCACTAAATGTCGCTTTTGACTGGCGATTTATAATCGCCGTCCATAACCATCGATTTTTCCAGGTATAAATCGCTGTGCTTTTCAATTGAAAAGCATGGCGATTTTCCCAGGAAAAATCACAGTCGCTTTTTTTTGTTAAAGAAATCTAAAAGGACAAGCGCATTGTGCTTGTATCCCTTAACATGCATGCGCTGATAGTACTACAAGGCACAGCATGGCCTTGTGGATGGTGGATACTTTTTGCATGCAATTTTTGAGGAAATTCTTGAGCTTCCTTTGTTTGAGGACAACACGTGTAAGTATTTGTGCGAGAAATGTAAAAATAATACTGTGTTCTGGGGCCTCATTTACAAAAATGATTTGTGGCTGCGATTTCAAATTGTTGTATTTTGCAGCGATTTGGCCATGATTTTTTGGTTTAAATCCTGGGATTCAGAAAGAATCGATTTGGCCGCGATTAAAATCAAATCACACCAGTTGCTGCGATTTTAAAAGGGCTAAATCGAGGCGATTTTCAATAGAAAACCGCGATTAGCCCTTTAAAAATTTGCAGCAACTCGCGTGAGATAAAAAAAAAAACAACTAAGTGCTGCATGGCTGAAAGCCTTAGCCATGCTGTGCTGATAGAACTACAGGGCTAAGCATTGCTTAGCCTTTTAGTAATATCAGCATCAGCATAGTAAGGCTTCTAACCATGCGGCGCTGCGTGTAGTGTGTGTAAAAAAAAAAAATACAGTCAGCAACAAACATACATTAACCCCTTACACTAAGTAGGCATGTAAAAAATAAATATTCCCTAACTAACAATGTTCCCTAATGTGTGCACTTACCTCTGGTGGTCATCTCTCCTATTCTAAGTGTATAAGTGTATGGATGCAGTGCGTTTTGTTTAAAATAATAAAAGTTTTGGGCACTCACCGTTTGCTGACATCTCTCTGGGGAAGCACTGCTGGATTTGATGAATCTTCTGCACTTGATTGGAGTCTTGGTTCCCGTTGCTTGAAGTCACTGGTCCGATTCTTGGGGGTCTTCTCCAGTTGCCACGAAGAGGACACCTCCTTTTCTTCTGCGATGCTGCTCCTAATGACCATTTAGTCGCTAGGGGGCAGTGTTTTATATAAGAGATGACATCAGAAACAGAAGAGGACCAGTGTAACTGACGTCATCTCTTATATAAAACACTGCCCCTAGCGACCAAATGGAGCAGCATCGCAGGAAAAGGAGGTGTCCCCATCGTGGCAACTGGAGAAGATCCCCGAGAACCGGACCAGTGACTTCAAGCAACGGAAACCCAGACTCCAATCAAGTGCAGAAGATTCATCAAATCCAGCAGCGCTTCCCCAGAGAGATGCCAGCAAATGGTGAGTGCCCAAAACTTTTATTATTGTCCAGCAATTTTTTTTTTCTAGCTTTTCAATGGCAAACATCTGGACGATTTCTGTCCAGCTATGTTTGCCATGGCGATTTTTTTACACACACAAATCACGCGATTTGACCCTTTCTGAATACCGCGATGTGAGTTCATAGGGTCAAATCACGCGATTTAGGGCGATTTTTAACAAATCGTCCTTTGTAAATAGAGCCCCTGGTGTTTTATGTGGACTTCCCTAGTATAACTTGCAAATGTCCCATATAGCCACACAACAGAGTCACACTTAACAACGTATTTGCACACACTTATATTTGGTGACACAAATAAATGTTTGTCTTGGTTCATTGACTCATTGACGCAAGTTAATGTAAAATATAGTGTTAAATACACGTGTCATCTTAAACATCTCCTGCCAAGTGTTATAGTGTTTTCATCTGATGAAATAAGGCAACAATGTGAATGGGTTAGTGCAGGAGTAATGTTGTATTTTTTGATATGCCTATTTTTGTTTTTTTTGGGGGGGCTGGAAATTTTATGAAATATGCATTTTCACATCATCATTATAGTGCACACATTATGCAGTAGCTAAAATTTGTGGTAAATAATGTTTAATTGTACAAGTGTCATAAAATGGTATGTCAAAGGAAATTTGATTCCAAGAGAATTTTCTTGTCCAAAAGAAAGAGTTTTAACAAAAAAACATGCCCAATACGGGCAAAATCATATACTATGCTAAATATACTAAATATAATAAATATAATTTGGGTCCATTTTCATACTAAAAGTGTGTTCTTTATTCAATCCTTAGTTGTCTGATGGCCAATCCTGCACCATCTGGTGATCCTGTGGATGCCTCTGGAGCGTATTCTGATGTTCCTAAAAAACTAAATCAGGGTGAAGTGTCAGGTTCAGTCATGAACAAAATTCTGCCTTAGTTGAGGATGTAATGCGTAATTATTCTGAAATTCTGGGGGACGATGCGCCTACAACCTCTTATTGCAACTATGGAATTGGGTGGTCAATGCAGTGAATTCAGTTGGCAACTACAAGCGGTCTGAGCAGACCTGTCGTAAAAGATTTTGTAAAAGATCCTTTTTAAACAAGAGTTACAGGCCCAAAGGCCAAAAAAGATCCTAAGCTATCCCTATGAGGAGCTAATGCGGCCTATTCTCACGGATGATGTGATTGAAGGTGTCAACGTTCAAGACACCGATCAACCATATGAAGAGGGTGCAGTATGACTTTCATTAACATTCAATTAGCAACTGTTATGAAGTGTTACATATGATTACATATGATCTAACGTATGTGTTACCTTTAAATAGTTGCTGGTCCATCACATGAACCTGCGGTTGCTGTACAAGGCAATGTGAATGTGGTGATGTCCCCTTTGGAACCAACAGTGGCTAGTGAGTGTTGACATCCATAATTAGCCTTTAAATAATTCTTATCTTTAAGGAATGTGTGTTGCACCTGTAGAAAAAAAAAAACCCCATTAATTTCATAACCCTGTGAAAATGATTTTAGAGTTTGTCTGTACTTACCTTTTTTTGTTCTCTTCAGATAATCCTTCTACTTGCAGCGTTGGACAAGAGCACCAACTAAAGCCTGTGGAAACAGACCCCAATATAACAGAGTTTTATCTGGATATTGTGCCAGAAACTTCACTCCCACAGAGAGAGCCATCCTCCCCACCTGTTAATCCTATCGGGGGAAAAAAAGTCACATCTCCACAAGATGTTCTATCTAAAATATCAGCAAGGCTGGAGAACATTGATGAAGGGCAAGTGTCATTCATGTCATCACTGCGCACCACGCTGCGCACAATTTTTAAGGCTGTGCGTAACTCTCAAAGCACAAACATGATGTGATTCAACATCATGAGAACTAAAATATAATTCTGACCCAACTTAGTAGTACTTTACAGGAGGCCAATAGTCTTCACAGAGAACTTAACCCCCGCATGATTCATTTGTCATCACAACTGGAGGCTCAAAGGCAAACTGAATACCAACCTGCATCATTGTCCACCTCCACAGAAACAAGTGCTGACAGCACCCCCATCAGTACTGCACCCAATACTCCCATCTGACGTGGACCTAGGACAAGGTGTGGCCTAGGCCGTTAACATGCCACAACACCAAAAGACAATCCTTGAGAAGAAAATAATAGGTTAAAGTTGGGTTAGTGTGTGTTTTCAGTTGTTTAGACCGCTTTACAAAAATATGGTTAACATGGTGCTAATAAAACCTTGAACCATACGTTGTTGATGCTTTTGTTTGTTAGCTGACACAATGGTTACTTTAGCTGTGTACTTCACAATATTAGTTAAATTACATAAACAACATAGTGTTCTAAAATGGTAACATGGTCAAAATCTAAACACAAATTTCATTGTAATTTTGAATAGTCATACTTACAAGAAAAACAATTATGTATTACTCTATCCCTAGTTTGCCTCCCAGACACATTAGAAAACACATCTCCAGATGTTAAATGGGCTTCCTTCACTGTGTGCTCAACTGCAATAATGTCGGGGGATTGTTGGTTTAGGGTGACATTATGCAGGACACAACATGCAAGCACAATCTCTGCAACCTTAGCAAGAGAATAAAGCAACACACCACCAGATTTATCCAGACACCTGAACCTAGTTTTTATAAGGCCAAAGGTGCGTTATATCACTCCTCTAGTGGCTAGATGTGCCTGATTGTAATTGTATTGCCCAGGAGTTTGTGGCTTTAGTAATGGTGTCATGAGCCAGGAGTGACACCCATATCCTGAATCCCCTATGAAAAATAAAAACAGAACATTAGTGATTAGGATTTAAAAACATATTAAAACATGGTAAAAAAAAAAAAAAAACATCCAAACACTCACCCAGCAGCCATCCTTCTGGCATTTGACCAAGTTCAAACTTGTCATACAAGGATGACTGCCTCAAAATATTGGAGTCATGGCAAGACCCAGGGAAGCCAGCAAACACACTCACTATTTTCATATTAGCACCACAGACCACCTGAACATTCAGGGAATGATAATGGTGACGTTTCACATATACCTGGGAACGCGGTTTAGGTGGTCTCAGCGTTATGTGAGTGCAATCTATAGCACCCAGGACATTGGGAAATCCTGAGATACTATAGAATTCCAGCTTATGAGCACGCCAATGTGACTCCTGGCTGGGGAAGCAAATATATGTATGAGCTAGTTTTTTGAGTGCACTTAACACATGAGATAAGTGATGGCTAAAACTTGGCTGTGAAAGTCCCACCACTCTCCCAGTGACTGCCTGGAAAGACCCAGTAGCCAGAAAGTGGAGGACACACATTCATTTCTGCATCCCAGACAATGCATGTGAACGAGCAGTTTCAGGTTCCAAATCCCTCCTCACCTTGTCATAAATTCTCAGGAGGTTGGCACGGTTCAGCCAAAAAAGTTGCACCACCTCCTGATCAGACAGGGAGTCCAGGTCCATACGCACGTGGTACACCCTAGGATGTCATATGATGCGCTGCGTTCGCAGAACCTGGGGCTGGTGATGGTCACTCTCCTCACTTCCTTGTGTGGCTGCCACACCAGCATTCACCAAGACATTCAAAGCACTACTAATAACAAACTCCATTCTCTCTCCAAACAAAGCCACATCTGTAATCCAGTATTTGGGGACTGCCTTTTATAGGCACCATAGGGCTGCAACCAATCGCGTGACCTGATTCACACTTCAGATGGAGTTTATAATTAAAATTGAAGAGTTACACCTGCACAAACATGTTGTTTTCATGGGATAAAACGTTAGTTCTTGTTTACTTGCAGGGATATATATTGTAATTGATTTCTGCACACACACATACTGAACAACACTTAAATTACATTCTTATGTTGACTTTGGCTTAATAAATTTGAGAAACATAACTTAAAAACCGTAATAGTCTTTGCAACAGATGAAAGAAAAATTACTTAAATGAAACATGGTTTAGGCCAGGAGAGCCTTGAGGAGAATAATTGCAAGTCCCTTCTTAAGTGTGAAACAGGACCTGGATGGTGATTTGCTCAAAATCGCCTCTACCCCAAGGCAATTTGGTATACGGCGATTTCATGGAGAGATTGAGGTGATTTCATTAAATCGACCTTAGTGAATAGGACGATTTGTATGTGGGACATTGTAAAAATTGACATGGGGATTTTATGGACGGCGATTTAAGAGAAGCCACAAATCACGGGAGTTTGGCTTTAGTGAATATGGTGATTTGTAAATCTCAGGCAAACTCCCAAGAGTTTGGGCGATTTGGACCAAATCGACTTTAGTAAATGAGGCCCTAAGAGCTGCAGCCTCAGAAGTGCAAGAACAGGACGTCATTACAGTGATCCAGGATTTCTGTGTGGTGTGTGGACTGTGGGCTGACTGTGTACAGAACTTACCTCCAGGAGAAAGAAAATCATCAGCAGGTATGTTTGACACATTGGGGTAGATCCAGAACTACGTGGGTGCGTACGTATATTCGTGGAGCGTATTTTCGTACACGTAAGTTCGCTACACTCCCCTCGGCACACCCCTTGAACGGACGTCAAAATACGCTACCCAAACCCTACCTTAACTTTTCCAAACGTAACAGCATACGTCCGCTAACGGACGTACTGACTACGTGAACGTACGCAGCTTAGCACGCCCATACTGTACACTTTAAATACCACCCCCCGCCTACTTCACGTAAAACGCACGTATTGTTGACTAACGTAAATTTGGCACGCCCACACGTAAGTATTTACGTGAAACATACGGGAATCACCCATATGTCCAGAATTACGCTACGTGAATGTGCGTATTTTCTATGGTGCGCATGCACAGTGCGTTCTAATCTGCAAATTTACGTCTCCGCCACGCGTAAAATAGCAGATTTATTTTGAATACAGGATTGTGCCTGTCTCTATAAATTGTGCAATGATTAGCTGCTCACATCTTTTTCTATTTTAATGTATTTCTTGCATGTTTTTGTATTTTTTCACACTTTATGGAATATGTCCTAATCCTGCTTTGTGTGCTGGTTTTATATACAGTGACCTGACACTTAAGTGTGGTGCATAACTTCTCTCAACTAAAAACAGTAAGGGCAATAGAAGAGATGAGAGATGAGAGATACATACACACACATTCTGTCATCAGTAGACTTCGTCAGGAGGAGCGGTATACCGGACTACACATGGTGTTTAAATAGCAGCTTTAACACGTGTTTAACAAATTAGTTCACTTCGTTACATTTAAAACTATGTATTTTTATATACAGGCATCAACTTACATGGGTATATTGTTCCGTGTCAGTGGCTATTTATTTCTTAAAAAGCCACATACATAAAATTAGGAAAAAAAAAAAATTAAGAATTGTTTTTAGGAATAAAAATACTGAATAAAACAATTAGAATGAGGTAGTGTTACGAATACCTGCTGTCCGATACAAGGTACACAGAAGTCCAAATAGAAATTAAGTGGTTTATTGAAGAAACAGATAACAGAGTCCAGGATATCAACAGATGGGTAATAAGGAAATGTCCAACGAGGTAAGCTGTGTAGAGGCAGTGGTATGAATGGAACTAAACAAATGTCCGGTAAGGTAAACTGCAGAAAGGCTATGGCTTGAGTAGCAATGAACAAATAAACAGGTACTTCTGGAATCAGTGGTGCAACACAATACAGGTAGACAATACAGATAGCAGGAGACCAGATGAAGTATAGCTGGGATCGGTGGTGCAACAATGACAGAAATACAGTTCAGGTTACCAGGATTGCAGGATATAAATACAGGTATTGCTGGAATCAGTTGTGCAGCGATGATATGGAGACTTCACATTTGCAGGATTGTAGCAGACCAGATGAAGATATGGCTGGGATCAGAGATGTAACAATGAAATGCAGATAGTTCAGGTTACCGGGATTGCAGGAGATAGATACAGGTATTGCCAGGATCAGTGGTGTAATGATGACAGGAAGATGATTCAGATAAGCAGGATAGCAGGACCAAAACACAATCAGACAGCAGGCACGAGCAGGATACTAAGAAGTTCAGAAGCTTGACACAAGCCGAAGACAGGAAGCTATGACCCACACCTGTGCACTGAATCAAGGGGAATATAAATCCAGTCCACAGGTGAGGGATAACGAGATATAATGAGGACTCCACACAAGAACACACTAGCAGCCACTAGTGGCAAGAACAATAAATGTCCAAATATGCACAGGTCTGCCCCCATGGGCAGACCAAGGTAATGCAGTCCAGGCGTAACAGTCTGCCCCCATGGGCAGACCAAGGTAATGCAGTCCAGGCGTAACAGTCTGCCCCCATGGGCAGACCAAGGTAATGCAGTCCAGGCGTAACAGTCTGCCCCCATGGGCAGACCAAGGTAATGCAGTCCAGGCGTAACAGTCTGCCCCCATGGGCAGACCAAGGTAATGCAGTCCAGGCGTAACAGTCTGCCCCCATGGGCAGACCAAGGTAATGCAGTCCAGGCGTAACAGTCTGCCCCCATGGGCAGACCAAGGTAATGCAGTCCAGGCGTAACAGTCTGCCCCCATGGGCAGACCAAGGTAATGCAGTCCAGGCGTAACAGTCTGCCCCCATGGGCAGACCAAGGTAATGCAGTCCAGGCGTAACAGTCTGCCCCCATGGGCAGACCAAGGTAATGCAGTCCAGGCGTAACAGTCTGCCCCCATGGGCAGACCAAGGTAATGCAGTCCAGGCGTAACAGTCTGCCCCCATGGGCAGACCAAGGTAATGCAGTCCAGGCGTAACAGTCTGCCCCCATGGGCAGACCAAGGTAATGCAGTCCAGG
>WWET01006870.1:26606-41211 GCA_011038615.1 Limnodynastes dumerilii | reverse complement strand
ATATATATAGCTCTTGGACATCCGGCAGTCCGACACTGCAACACCCCATGTGATGATGTCACACGTCATGACATCATCACCCAGAGTGCCGCGGACCTTCGGAATGGTAATGCTGTGGTCTGATGCGCAGGGCATTCAGACCTCTGCCAACTATTTTAATACTAGTGTCCTGGGCAGGACAGAGAGGAGGCCTGGGGCTATCCCGGACCCCCTCTGTGTCCGGGCCAGGGACACTAGGCTCGGCTTTCCCCCCCTGATGGTGGCCCTGGTGATGGGATTTAGCCAGCTCACACTGAAAAGACTAATTCCTTTTTAAGACCATTTACATTTATATTACATTATTATACTACAGAGTGCTGGTCTCATATTGAGTTTTATATTGGAGTAAAAGGGATTTTGCCAATTTACATTATAATTTATTTTATTTAATTTTAAACTAACATTTTACTGTTATAATGCGCTTTTATACAGCAGAGTTTTGAGGTCACTTCGAGTGATGGGAATAATAGCATACTCTGTGTAAGACAGCTAGATCCCCTTCTCTGAAGGTACCTTCTTTCCTCTGCTGGCCGGGTAATGAATTGGAAGGGGATTTAGCCAGCTCACAGTGATGTGTCTAGATCCCCTTCTCTGAAATGATCATTTGTGCCCCACAGTAAATAAACAGCATTGATGTCCCATTACAAAATGCACAATCACAATGTCCAACATGATCCACTTATAACTGTAATTCCAAACACAGTGGCATATAATTCATTAGACAACAATGGTCAACAATACTTAAGGCATGGTGGTCACATCCAAAAGACAATCAGGAAACAGAGGCTTCATGGTGAATAGCGTTGAGAATGAAACATAAGTGCACTTAGCGGCAGCATATATTCATATACACACAGTCTACCCTCCTTTTGGGTAATTTGCACATCACAGGAAACGCCGGCCGCTGTCTCCAGGACTCTGGTAACTGCTGCACGAGGCAAACTGTTTTTTACCCGTTTCCATTTACATGCTGTTTTTAATCTGACATTTCGTATGTTGCTATACTGATATTTGCGATCTGTAAATAAATTCCCCTGCACTATGGAGCGTCCCTGTTCCACTAGATTTCTCTAAAAGTCCAAAGAACCTGCTCATCAATCGGACCCAGCGTCTGTGGCTGAAAAACAGTCTAGTACTGATCTGAAAAGTTACCAAAATACTGTGTATGTAGTTACAGTGAACGCTCATCACGACTCTTGCTACATGAAAAGAGAGCTGAGAGGATAGAGATTAGGAGATAGAAAGAGATCGATCTACCTAGATCGATAAGAATTCAATAAAGGCTTTTCAGCAAAAAATTGATGAGAAACCTTCATTGAATTTTGCAAATCTCTGAGTGCCACCAACCTTGGAACTTTATGTTGCTTGCAACATAGCATTATGCGCACCAGAGTGAGAGAGTGAGTGAGAGAGTGAGAGAGAGATATCCCTACTGTGTGCAAAGTTGGTAGCTTTTGATTGCCAGTGTGTCTAGGACCCTGAAACAGCTGTGTGCTGTTATGGTACCCCGGGTTTACCCCGACAGGGAACCAGGGTGACCAAAGAGTAAGGAAAGTAAAGAGCGGGTAACTCACCAGTTTGAGTTTGTCTGAGTTTTCGCTAGGGCCTCTGATGGTGGGGATAGACTGGAGCTGGTAGGACTCGTCGGGATACGCACCTTAAGAGAAAACCCAGGAGAGGATTGGGAAGAACTAGTGAGAAGAACAGATAAAACAGAAGGAATATAGTAGTGGGAACTAGGCCGGTTAGAAGGAACTACACCGGAACAAACAATACAGAAAACACAGAACGGACACTAAGGACAAGATGTGGTTGACGGGACAGACTGGACTAACGAGACGGACTGAGACAATCACGCACTACCAGCAGGAACCCCCTAAGGGGTTAACAGATACAATCGGGCAGGGAAGAGCGAGGAAAACACAATTTGGAAGAAACACTAAGGAGAGAGAGGCTGGGAACAGGATACAAAAAGGAACCGGGCAGGAATAAATCAGGGCACTCAAGATCAAAGAGAAGCAACAAAAGCACAAGGCTGAGAGAAAGAGATAAGACTGGCACAGTAACGCTACAGAGAAACTATAACCAGCACTTGCCAGGAGGCAGTGCTGAGTTTAAATAGAGTCTGCTAGCCCCTGATAGGCTAGCAGCCAGATTGGGGTCCAATAGCAGGCAGAATGATCAAAACATACAGAATGATCAGAGGGAGCTAACACAGCGACGAGGCGCGTGCCCACCTGCAGTAACAGCGGCGCTACCACGTGCGCAATGTTTACCAGCGGTGATTGACAGGTCTGCCGGAGCTGGAAGGAGAGACATGCAGGCAGCGTGTAACGAACGCTGGAAGAAGCCCAGCGCCTGGTAAGTATGTGACGTTACTGCTGAGGTAAGGGAGCTGGGGGAGAGCCAGAGAGAAGCGACAGCCAAACGGCGCGGTCTAACATGTGCCAGTATTCTTGCCCAAGTGGAACGCGCATACATAGCTGGAGGTAGGCTTCCAGACACAGGGAATAGCGGTAGTGACTAAAAACGAAAGCAAATCTTTTGCTGTCTTTAGTGATTGCGTTATGCTGAAATACAAAGTTGATATCAGGTACTTGAATGTCTACGTGCTGGTAATCCTTTTGAATAATTTAATTGTATTGCACTATTAAGCACCCCTTCTATTTGTTTATAGTTAATAGCACCTAACATCACAAAAATTTGTTTCCATTAAAAGGGTAAAACATGTCTAAAAGAAGACCTGGTGCAAACTATTCATAAAGACAGCTTGAACTCCATCTGTACTGACCATATTTCATTGTTATTGAATAGGACGAACAGAAAAGGCACGCACACCATATATTTTTTTTTATTTATATTTAGACAAACGCTATATATACTGTACATAAGCATTCAGGAGTAGAAAAAAATGAAACAGGCAGTATTTATTAGATTTAAACTTTAATTCATATTGCTTGATGAAAAACTGCTTTGAAGAAAATCCATGGGGTGATGCTTGACAGACATTGAGGCAGATCCAGACCCACGCACGTATTACGTGTATTCCCTGCACTCCGTAAGAAATCTGGACTTATATTTCCAGATTCCTACCTTACATATTATAACTAGGTCTGTGGCCTAGTTTTAATATGTAGTGGCCGCAGACAGTCGTACAGGGGCTTCTCCCGTCCCAACAACTAATTTAAATGGCTATCTCTGCCTATGTGGCAGTGATACAACCATCGTAATTTGTAAGCTGGCCCCTTTTTCGTAACGGCGGGCATACGTATCAAAGTTATGCACGCCTGCCAGTATGCAACCGTAAGAACTTTGTGCACATGCGCACAAGGAAGACTAGAAAGGAATTACACACGCGGCATGCGTAATTCCCCTGACATACGTACTTCTGGTTCTACCCCATTGTGCTGAAGAGGTCCAGTGACAGCTTTCAAGAAGGGCTGTAATCATGAGTGGAGGAGACCAGGCAAGAAAAAAAAATAATTCAGAGTCGGAGTCAGAGTTGTCTAGGTGAAATAAATACTTTTCTCTACAACCACACATGCCTCCCTGTGCCCACATGCTTTACCACACAAAACCCCCTGTGCCCATATGCTTTCACCACACATAACCCCCCTGTGCCCACATGCTTTCACCACACATAACCCCCTATGCCCACATGCTTTAACCACACACTAACCCCCGTGCCCACATGCTTCAACCACACACTAACCCCGTGTCCACATGCTTCAACCACACATTAATCCCCTGTGCCCACATGCTTTAACCACACATAACCCCCCTGTGCCCACATGCTTCAACCACACATTAATCCCTGTGCCCACATGCTTTAATCACACATTAATCCATTGTGCCCACATGCTCCAGTCAAACATTAATCCCCTGTGCTCATATGCTTTAACAACACATTAACCCCCTGTGTCCACATGCTTTAACCACACATTAACCCCCTGAGCCCACATGCTTTAACCACACATTAACCTCCTGTGCCCACATGCTTTAACCACGCATTAACCCCCTGTGCCCACATGTTATAACCACACATTAACCCCCTTCTTCCTGTCTCCTGTGTGCTGTGGAGGGAGCTGCAGTCTGCATGTTGGCTGCTGGAAAAGTTCCTGGTGGCCAAAAAAGGATGAGGTGGGCACATTTAATTATTTATTTTATTTACACATGGGCTGCGGCAGCGGGGCGGCCGGGGAGGGAATGTTTTTTTTTTTTACTTTAAAAAAAAAGTCGGAGCCACTAAGGCTCCGACTACTTTTTAACAAGTCGGATGTGTCTTGCACATCCGCATACTACTCTGAACAGCACCTTACGTGCTATTCAGAGTGGGCTATAGGATGCACGGATGTGCATCTTTGAATAGCCCGTAGTCAAATGAGCATGTGCGATTCCGCATCGCACATGCTCGTAACTCTGAATCAGGCCCTATCTCCCGAGACTATTTGTATTCATACTACTACTACACTCATCAGATATTAAATGATAAGAGTATTCTCTTCATATAATGGACAATCAATCCTCAATGGACGCACATGTGTATTCCTCCAGACCATATAATTATGGCAGAAAGGGAGAGACCGCCTAGTGTGGTAGAAGTGAGAAGATTGTATCCCACCGAGAATAGATCAATTTAAACAACTAATGACCCTATTATATAGTAAAAGCTTATTAGTGGATATATAAATTGGCTTATCTATACTTTATACCTGGTACCTTTGTTGGATGGAAATATAACAATAATGGAAGGAAATTATTAAAAAAGAAGGGACATCTTCAAACAAGTATAAAGCGGTTGGTTGTTATGTATCAGGAGGGACTTATAAGTATATAGAGGGTCCATTATAAGTATATAGAGGGTCCATTAGGGTCAGTACATAATATACAATATAAAAATCTGAAGACATACACCAGCCACAGGGATGGCACACAGGGAGAGAAACCACTTTGACTGAAAAGGTCTGTGGTTCGAGTCCCATGTAGGGTAGATGCAACCATAATGTTTAATAATTCGGAATAAATAGAAGTGATATGTGTGTGATTTAGTTTGAATATTGATTTTATTATTATCATGATCTTTATTGTGTTATGAGTATTATTGTTTTAATCTTAAATATTATGTTTAAAAGGATTATATGTGGTTTAGGGTATACAGTAACAACCTAGATTTAAAACGATTGCCTAAGAAATGAGGATATTAAATCAAAACGATGAGGTAGAAATATAGGATGAAAAATTAAACTGATATAAAAGTGATTGAATAACAAATTATGTATTGTATTTTAATTTATTTACTAACTTATTTACTCGCTTGGAAATGAATTTGTTCATAAGAGAGCACAAACACTGGTATTTAAGAAACCTTAATTACCTTAAGGAAATAATTAGAGACAAATTGGAACAACTGATAAAGAACAAGATCTACACATATATATACAAGCACAACTAGAAAAGACCAATACATTGCTTTGAAAAAGTCCCACGACGAGGACGAAACGCGTAAGCGGTCTTTAACTTGGAGGACTTGAGACTACTACTACTCCTTTCATCGACGAGAGTGCTATCAAATCAAGGCAACCCAGGGTTGGCCACCCAGGGCGCCTTTGCTACACGCAGTACACCAGCTAAGCACATCGTCGTGAAGGCTCGGAGACCTGGAAGCGGCTGTAC
This sequence comes from Limnodynastes dumerilii, assembly GCA_011038615.1. Taxonomy (NCBI): domain Eukaryota; kingdom Metazoa; phylum Chordata; class Amphibia; order Anura; family Limnodynastidae; genus Limnodynastes; species Limnodynastes dumerilii. The sequence goes on along the minus strand of WWET01006870.1, from coordinate 35,499 downwards.
ATATATACCATCCACCCGGCACACGGGCAGAGACAGCTTTGCGGACACCAGCGAGAGCCAGCATTTGTGGAATTGCTCCAGACATTTAAATCACCACCCTGGAAGCAGGTCCCAGGCAGCACCAATCTTCTGTGCTAATTATATACCGGAACCCATAGCGGACACCAGGGATACAGTAAAACTGTTATCTTTTAGTCAGCCAAGAAATTTGGAGCTTAATATTGCTACCTTTCACTAAAGCTATCTGTGGAATAAAATTATATGGTCTGGAGGAATACACATGTGCGTCCATTGAGGATTGATTGTCCATTATATGAAGAGAATACTCTTATTTAATATCTGATGAGTGTAGTAGTAGTGTGAATACAAATAGTCTCGGGAGATAATCTCCAGGTGTTCATTGGAAGTACAACTGATATAAGTATTTTGAAATAATTTTATTGTTACTTGCTCTATTTAATTGATGTTGTTTTAGTGTTTAGAATAAAAATATGTGATTTGACCTTTATGCCAGTGTTAGTGTTCATTAATGCCACCATTCATATATATTTTTTAGTTGGTTGTTCAGTATATTCTAACCAATATTAGCGCTGTCTATTAGCTTCTTTTTAAAAAACAATATATGCAGTGCTATCTTCATTTTAGATGTCAAAGGGGTTTTGTGGCTCCCAAGATTTTCTTTTCTGGGGGAAATTGGTTCAAATGGCTCTTTGAGCATTTAAGGTTACCAACACCTGGCCTAACCCTAACTCCCCACTAAGACTAAAAGTCCCTGGAGAGGTTACCCTCCTCTCCGTAGCTGTCTGCAATGGTTGTACACTGAAAATGAATGGAAGAGTATGCCGATTGGCACTCACACATTCATAAATAATATATATATGAAATGGCTGCCATTTGAAATAGAGACATTCGAAAAGGAACTTTTGGCTCTTTCTAAAAGCAGCACATCAGACCAGGGACTCCCAACGAAAAGCATTACATTAATGACACTTAACCAGGTGGTATAACACCCTGAAGAGTGATTTTGTTGTTACTGCTTATGTCAGGGAACAGAAATTGTAATATATTACATGATTGTTATTTGACATTTCTGTATTTTTCACTCTAAAGATAGCTCAAGCTTTTAATACATATAATATTTTGTAACAATTATATATTTAACATGTGATGTAATCAGAACATTCTAAAATCCCTGTATTGTCAATTTTGATGATAAGTCTTGTTATAAGTAATTTTTCATCAATTAAATAACATTTTTACTGTTTTAACAAAAAACACTACCTTTCTTACTAAATTATGTCTGCTTTTTATGTGTAATTTCAATAACAACCACAGGTTGGCCCCTCATCTCCCAGCAATCTAAGAGGGGTGCAATTTAAATAAATAAAGAATAAAAAATGCTAAATGAAAACCTATAAAACAGGGATACTCACCTGTTCTGCGCTGCGTGTCTCTCTGTCCCGGTGCATGCGCCAATCTATGTAACTTTTGGGACTTGAACATTTTCAGGTCCCAAAAGTTAATTACTGCACATGCGCCAGAACAACTCTGGCAAAAGTACCGCAGACCATTGCGGGATCTCGCCGGAGGGTTAAGTATTTTTAAATTTGCCGAATGAGGAGTCCAGGCCAGCTGCAAGGAGCAGCGAGCCTGGATTCCTCAATGATCACTCTCTGCACTCACAATGCTAAATGGAGTCCAGAGTGTGCTATTTCCCATGCACTGTACCAGGTACCTTGCTGCCCCCTAGTGACCGAACGGTCATTAGGAGCAGCAAAGAAGAGGAGAAGGAGACTGTCAGCGCCGTGCAGAAGATGCAGAAGAGCAGGAGCAGAAGACCAGGGAGCCCTCTTCAATCAACAGAAGATTCTTCTCATCTAGCAAGGCTTCCCAAGACAGAGGACGACAAACAGTGAGTGATAAAATCTTTTTTTTTTTTTTACAACAAACATTTTTACAGTACACTTAGTATAGGACACGGACCAACGAAGGTAAGTTAACACATTAGGGGTTAATATTAGTCAGGGAATATCTGTTTTTTTTTACACTGACATTGTTATGTATATGCATATGTTTATTGAACACTGTATTTTTTCTTGCACAGCACACGCAGCGCCACGTGGTTAGAAGTCTAACCATGCTGACGCTGATAGAACTACAAGGCTAAGCAATGCTGAGCCCTGTACTTCTATCAGCACAGCATGGCTAAGGCTTTCAGCCATGCAGCACATTTTTTTCTTATTTTTACACACACAAAAACACGTCAAGTCTATTGACATGTGTTTTTGCTTGTCCGGGGCGGCTCCATCAGCTGCAAATCACGTGATTTGAGCCTTTCTGAATACCGCAATGTGACTTCAGAGGCTAAAATCACGCGATTTGCCTCAAATCGTTTTTTGTAAATAGACCCCAGAGTGTGCTATTCCCCATGCAGTGTATGTACCAGGTACCTTAGCTGGAGGGGATATAGACTCCTCACTGTGACCTGGCTAAATCCCCTTCCAATTCATGACCCAGCCAGCAGGGGGCCAAAAAAGTACTTTCAGAGAAGGGGATTTAGCTGGCTCACACAGAGCATGCTATTTCCCCTGCATCAGAGGTACCAGGTACTAGGGTTACCACCTTTATGTTTTCAGATTCCCGGACATTGGCCCGCCCCCTGTCCCACCCACTGACCCACCCATGCCACACCCACTGACCCACCCATGCCACACCCACTGAGCCGCCCCAAATTCACAATCTGATATTTAACCACATTTGTAAAAAAAAAAGGATTTTTTTAATATACTCATTAAGTGCACTTGTTTAAACAACAACCTGACCACACCGAAATACATTGAGGGTAAGAGAATGCAAATTAGCTGCTGCAGACTACACAAAATCAAATTGAAAGTATTAAAGCAATTAAAAAAAATAATAATTAAGGCCATGATCCAGAGTTTTAGCGGATGCGCAAGGCATGCAATCCAGAGGTGCGTGTTTCTAAGATACTATACTGTCTATCAGAGACAAGTAGTTACTGTTGGAGGTTGGTAATATGCCAGATTTGTTCCACTGGCCCACTCAGCCACCGCCTATAAGAAGCCAGCCACTCTTTTCTTGCTTGGTGTCAGGCTGTCTGGTCAAAAAGAGACTGCGTCACAGGAAATCTGCCTTTTTATAGGGCACACCCAGCCCAACACGCACCACGGTGGCAGTCTCACACTGCAAGGTCTGAGAATAGACAGATTTAAAAATTACATCACTTCCGCCCACTCCACCTACTTCCGGTTTCTTACAGACTGACAGTCAGTCTGTAAGAATCGTTACACAGGAAGTGGCCAAAGTACAGGGAGGAAGTGATGTAAACCTAAAATCACCCTATTTCCGGACATTGTATAGTCCAGGAATACAGCATCTCCGGACTCAGTTTAAATTACCGGACTGTCCAGAGTAATCCCAGATGGGTGGTAACCCTAGCCATATGGCTCTTATCTGCCGTCACTTTCTATGTTTCTATGTGATGTCCAGAGGCGGAACTAGCGAGTTGTGGGCCTAGGTTCAAAAATTATGCTTTGGCCCTAATGATATCCCAGGTAATCTGATGGGGAGCTTCAGCGGTGCTGTGAAGGCTGTGAGCCCTTGTATCAGCATGGGCCCCGGTGCCGTTGCACCAATGGCAGTTCCGCCCCTAGTGATTCACTGTAGGTTTTGCTAATCATTGGACACAAACGTGATGTCACTGTAGGTTGTACTATTCATTGTATGCACAGATGTGATGTCACTGTAAGTGGTACTAATCATTGGATGCACAGCTGTGATGTCACTGTCTGCCGCTAGTAGAACTACAAGTGCAAGCATGCCCATGAATGACAAGGCATGCTTGCGCTAGTAGTACTACTATTGGCAGCATGCCAGGCACCAAATAGCGTTACATGCCCATTCCTTTAAAAAAAAAAAAAAAAAATACTATGCCCTCTAAAATAAATCCACATGCCCCCATATAATGTAAAATAATAAAATGCTGCCAATACCCGTCTTTCTTTTTAAAAAAAAAGTACAGTGCCCACATAAAAAATTTAAAAACATAGCCACATGTGCCCCTTCAAAATCTAAATAAAATAAATGCCAGATCCCTGTCCCCTTCTTTAAAAAAATAAAAAATTTATACAGTGCCCACATAATTTAAATACTAAAACTGCCACATGTGCCCATCAAAATTAAAATATTTTAAAAACGCCCATAAGATGGCCCCAAAAAAGAAATAAAACATAATTACCTGCTCTGATGGGAGTCCAGTCTTGTAAGCTTTTAATCCTCCACTGTTGGAGGATGGTATTAATATGCCAGATTTGTGCCACTGGCCCACTTATCCTCTGCCTATAATAAGACAGCCACTCTTTTCTTGCTTGGCGCTGGGCTGTCTGGTCAAAAAAAGACAGGAAATCTGCCTTTTTATAGGGCACACCCAGATCAACACGCACCGCGGCGGCAGTCTCACAATTGGAATAGACAGATCTCAAGATTACATCACTTCTGCCCCACTCCTCCCCACTTCCGGTTTCTAATTCCTAGAGACTGATAGTTAGTCTGTAAGAATCGCTAAACAGGAATTGGCCAAAGTAGAGGGAGGAAGTGATGTAAACCTGAAATCACCCTATTCCCGGACATTGTATAGTCCGGGAATGCAGCATCTCCGGACTCTGGACACTAGTTTAAATTTCCGGACTGTCCGGAGTAATCCCGGACGGGTGGTAACCCTACCAGGTACGTTAGTTGAAGGGGATTTAGTCACAACTCTCCCCCTCCACCCCACCCGTTAGGGTAGATGCTAGATCCAAGTGGGCTAAAGGACCTCTGCTGATGTCACACCCATGTGACCAGTCACCTGATGAGGGGGAGAAGTCAGTGTTTCCTCCATTTTCCTGTGTGTGCAGCATGTGGCAGCTGCTGCTGTATGAGAGTGATGTCAGGTACAGTCCTGTGTCTGCATTGTCTCTCATGTAAAGATATTTGTAATGTGTGAGAGAGAGGAAGGTGCTGAGGAAGAAGTGTGCGTATTTATAGTATATCTTGTGTGTATAGTATGTGTTGTGTGCACTGTGTCTGTATGTTTAAGCATGTGTTGTGTGCACTGTGTGTGTATAGCATGTGTTGTGTGCACTGTGTGTGTATAGCATGTGTTGTGTGCACTGTGTGTGTATAGCATGTGTTGTGATACCTCTACTGGCAAGACACTGACCATCACATACCTCTACTGGCAAGACACTGACCATCACATACCTCTACTGGCAAGACACTGACCATCACATACCTCTACTGGCAAGACACTGACCATCACATACCTCTACTGGCAAGACACTGACCATCACATACCTCTACTGGCAAGACACTGACCATCACATACCTCTACTGGCAAGACACTGACCATCACATACCTCTACTGGCAAGACACTGACCATCACATACCTCTACTGGCAAGACACTGACCATCACATACCTCTACTGGCAAGACACTGACCATCACATACCTCTACTGGCAAGACACTGACCATCACATACCTCTACTGGCAAGACACTGACCATCACATACCTCTACTGGCAAGACACTGACCATCACATACCTCTACTGGCAAGACACTGACCATCACATACCTCTACTGGCAAGACACTGACCATCACATACCTCTACTGGCAAGACACTGACCATCACATACCTCTACTGGCAAGACACTGACCATCACATACCTCTACTGGCAAGACACTGACCATCACATACCTCTACTGGCAAGACACTGACCATCACATACCTCTACTGGCAAGACACTGACCATCACATACCTCTACTGGCAAGACACTGACCATCACATACCTCTACTGGCAAGACACTGACCATCACATACCTCTACTGGCAAGACACTGACCATCACATACCTCTACTGGCAAGACACTGACCATCACATACCTCTACTGGCAAGACACTGACCATCACATACCTCTACTGGCAAGACACTGACCATCACATACCTCTACTGGCAAGACACTGACCATCACATACCTCTACTGGCAAGACACTGACCATCACATACCTCTACTGGCAAGACACTGACCATCACATACCTCTACTGGCAAGACACTGACCATCACATACCTCTACTGGCAAGACACTGACCATCACATACCTCTACTGGCAAGACACTGACCATCACATACCTCTACTGGCAAGACACTGACCATCACATACCTCTACTGGCAAGACACTGACCATCACATACCTCTACTGGCAAGACACTGACCATCACATACCTCTACTGGCAAGACACTGACCATCACATACCTCTACTGGCAAGACACTGACCATCACATACCTCTACTGGCAAGACACTGACCATCACATACCTCTACTGGCAAGACACTGACCATCACATACCTCTACTGGCAAGACACTGACCATCACATACCTCTACTGGCAAGACACTGACCATCACATACCTCTACTGGCAAGACACTGACCATCACATACCTCTACTGGCAAGACACTGACCATCACATACCTCTACTGGCAAGACACTGACCATCACATACCTCTACTGGCAAGACACTGACCATCACATACCTCTACTGGCAAGACACTGACCATCACATACCTCTACTGGCAAGACACTGACCATCACATACCTCTACTGGCAAGACACTGACCATCACATACCTCTACTGGCAAGACACTGACCATCACATACCTCTACTGGCAAGACACTGACCATCACATACCTCTACTGGCAAGACACTGACCATCACATACCTCTACTGGCAAGACACTGACCATCACATACCTCTACTGGCAAGACACTGACCATCACATACCTCTACTGGCAAGACACTGACCATCACATACCTCTACTGGCAAGACACTGACCATCACATACCTCTACTGGCAAGACACTGACCATCACATACCTCTACTGGCAAGACACTGACCATCACATACCTCTACTGGCAAGACACTGACCATCACATACCTCTACTGGCAAGACGCTTACCATCACATACCTCTACTGGCAAGACACTGACCATGACATACCTCTACTGGCAAGACACAGACCATCGCATACCTCTACTGGCAAGACACTGACCATCACATACCTCTACTGGCAAGACACTGACCATCACATATCTCTACTGGCAAGACACTGACCATCACATACCTCTACTGGCAAGACACTGACCATCACACACCTCTACTGGCAAGACACTGACCATCACATACCTCTACTGGCAAGACACTGACCATCACATACCTCTACTGCCAAGATACAGACCATCACATACCTCCACTGACAAGACACTGACCATCACACACCTCCACTGGCAAGACACTGACCATCACATACCTCTACTGCCAAGATACAGACCATCACATACCTCTACTGGCAAGACACTGACAATCACAAACCTCCACTGACAGTGGCTGTCCCACAACAGTCACGGAATCATAGCTGAGTAAGCAGCTAGCCGTTGAGGTTGCTCCATGTCATGGAAATGTAATTTGATTATAATTTCAAAGTATTAGAATATATTATTAACCTTTTGAATGCTATAATAATATTAAACGCATTGGGGTAGATCCAGACCCAAGTGCTTTTTATGTAACATAGCGTAACGTATTTACGCTGGCGTATTTTCTATACACTCCTCTCGCTTGTACGTACTTTGGCCATTTTACGCTTCCCAAACCCTACCTTAATGTTTCAAAGCGTACATGATGGATTCCCATACGTAACTGCTTAATCCGGCCCATACTGTACGATTTAAATGCCTCCTTTCGCCTACCAAATGTGACTACGGGTGTCGTATGGATGAACACGCGCCTTCGTTCGTAGTTACGCTGATTAGTAGTTACGTACGTTCAGAGTTACGTGTCGTAACATGTGCTGCACGCATGCAGTAAATACTAATGGACGATTTTACGTCAGCGGCTAGCGTGAAATTGCTAGTGTCCGTAGGTCTGGATCTGGCCCAATGTATTCATGTTTTATTACTATTATTAATATCCTTGTTGTATGTTTGTATAAGGTGGACGTGGACATAACTGAGTCTCTTAGTAAGGCCACTGTCAGATATGGGGGGGCAACTAATGTCAACCTCATCCAAGGATTGGGCATGCATGGGCAAAAGAATCGCTGACTAGTGAAAGTTTTGTTGTTTGTGTATGAATGTAAATAGTTGAGAGACATTATCACCCCCTAGGAATAAATACATTCCTAAAAGAGTCATTGCAGATTTCTGCTAATATCTGAGTAGAGAGTGAGTGATGTAGAGACTTCAGGGATTATAAGTCTTATAAATATCTCCTGTCCCGTGTTTCCCCTGAATGCTTGTAATAAAGATCCGGCCTGACGAGACCTGATCATTCCATGGACTCTGTGCTTAAATGAAAATCATCATTGTGAGTATTTATGTGTTTACTTAAATAAAATGTATTACCTTATAAAATGTTACCCCGCAGTAATATAAACACATTTCTTAAACTGACTTTTTATCATATTTTTTTTATATTATATATAATGACTTATTTTCTATAGACATGTACCCTTAATGCAATAACAGTTTTCTAGCAAAGATATTTTGAGCTCCTTTTATTAACAATAGCGCAACAAGTGCTTTTTAAGTAATCCAGGCTCCCTGCGCTTCACAGCGAGTCTGGACACATCGATGGTAGTATTTACCCGTCCAGCGAGGTCCCACGTAGGTCTGCGGGACTTTCGCCATAGACATTCGGCTTCGATCGAATATGAAGTCACGGCGCATGCGCAGTAGCTATCTTTTTAGACTTATTGTATGCGGAAGAATGGCAAAAATGCCGATCTGCGCATGCGCCGAGTGTAGTTATGGACAATGGGGCGGGCAGCTCCAG